>JAADYG010000636.1:0-18610 GCA_023338115.1 Phytopythium boreale | reverse complement strand
GGGGGGGGGGGGGGGGGGGGGGGGGGGGGGGGGAAGGTGGGTGCGTGCAAGCAATGACCTGATCATACTTTGATATTAATACACGCTATAAATCAGTTATCAAAGGTTACAATAAACAAAGGAAACGAGTTAGTGATCTAGTTCAGAAAATTATTTTTGGTATGGAACGGATTGCTATGGGTTCATGCCGTCAATGGAGTGCGCGTTTACTCACCCAATGCACAAAAAGTATGATAACCTGTCTCGGAGATAAGTATGAGTTGACGAAGGTTTTGTTGCCATACAAACTGTAGATGTAAACGGGAAACCTTTGATGCTTGATAAATCAGGATTCTTTCGATTTGGGAGGTCATGGGTGAATTTTCTGGCGCGGTGCTCATTGGGGATTTGAAAGGTGACAGTAGGGTTCACGAATGTATATCAAATATACGTATATCCGGTTACGTTTACAATTTGCGCAAGAGTGACAACGGCAACTATACGCTTTGACGATTTGATTATCCGGCACAATGTTGAACAACAAGGCATGCGTGTGGTTTGGCCCCACAATCTTTTGCCCCCACTTTCTGAGCATGGCATGACCGTGTTTACACTACAGTACACTACAGTTAAGTGCACTGTACAGTACAGCATGCCAACCTTCCAACACCGGTATCCAATCCAATCTAAGCCAACCGTAGCCAAAATGATATTCTACAGCACCATCAGCAATGTCAAGAACTTGGCAGGCTAGTTTGTATTTCGTACAGTGCACGATCGACGTTCGCTATAGCACCACGAAGCGGCGCACACGTGTGGGCCAATCCGATGCCGCCTTTTACGCGTAGTCGCATTTGTTGTTCTTGCAGGCGAAGCCGGGCGAGCAGCCGTTCTGGTAGTGGCCCGTGGCCGGGTTGAAGCACTCGGTCTGGTAGCTGGGCTTGCGGCACGAGTTGGTGCCGTTCTCGCAGTACTGGCCCGACGGGCACGACAGGTAGCAGATCGCCTCCTTGGCGTGCACGCGGAGGTGGACGGACGCCTCCTTCTCGGCGGCGGCGGGCGAGAACACGCAGGCGACGGTCACGAGCGCAGCGGCGAACACGGTCGAGAACTTCATCGTTGCTGGAGGGCGAGTGTTAAGACTTGCTGCTCGCTGGGTGGATTCCAAAGTGAGCCCGCAGATCGATCGGACGGACGCCAAGCACTTCACACGCATCAAAGATACTGCATTGACGAAGCCAAAATTTATCGATTTGTTTTGATTCATTTATGTAATTAGACAGCATTTTGTAACTTACGTTTGTGTTTTCCAGTAATCAGTTTAATAAGGTATAGATATAATAGAGGTTATTTCGTGATTTATTTGATGGCTGCCTGCACTCCCCTCTCATACGAATTATGTACAGTCATAAATTCTTTTCATACCTAATAAATTAGACGTATCGTTTTGGGGAGGCTTACGATCTCGAGGGATTTGCGCGGCTCAAATCGCTTCGGTTACAAAAGTCAAGTGAAGTTGTATACTATACGCAGTCGTGACTGGTGCAAAACCTCAGTATACAAAGTGTCTGTTGCGATGAACTCCAGTATACAGTACCATTATCCGGCGTCAACTTCAACATGAGCGCAACAATCGTATCCAAGCGACTCCAGCGCGTGGCCATAAGTATACCGCCGTTCCTCGGAAAGAGCGCCCATTGGCATGGCAATTCGCCTTGCATGCTGTTTTTAGGCTGCGAACGCGTTGCTGGAGCCGCTGCGTCGACCATTAAGCAAAAAGGACCACCAAGCATGTGCAGGTCAGGCAAGAAGCAACGAGCCAAGCTCCCATGTTGTTACCAACAATATCAACAGCCATCTATCGCGCGGCACTTCAGCGTCGAGCGCGAGTCACTCCACGCAACACGTCCAAATACGTCTACGCGTACGAGCACTTGTTGTTCGCGCACACGAAGCCCGGCGCGCAGCCGAGCTGGAAGTGGCCCGTGGCCGGGTTGAAGCACTCGTTCGCCTGCTGCGGCGGGCGGCAGAAGTTGGTGCCGTTCTCGCAGTACTGGCCGGACGGGCACCCGAGGTAGCAGATCGGCTCCATGGTCGGCGCGGGCGTCGTTGGCGTGGGAACGGTCGGCTCCGGAGTTGTCGGGGCTGGCGTTGTCGGCTCCGGAGTGGTCGAGGCCGGAGTGCTGGGCGTAGGCGGTGTCTGCACCGGCGCGGTCTGCACGGGTTCGGCCTGCGCGGCAGTTGGCGCAAGAACAAAACCGGCAGCGACGAGCAGAGTAGCGAAGACGGTCGAGAGCTTCATCTTTGACGTGGTCCGGTGGTAGGGAAGGCGGGGAGCTAGCGGGTCGGGTCTGCTTGGGCGAGAGCGGATGCGAGAGTGAGCTTTGAGACTCGACAGGAGTGATAAATGGCCACGGCACCGCTGCTTTCATGGAAACGCTCCCGGCGCGTCGGTAAGAACGGGCCTGGGAATGGACTGCGTGTTGACGAGAGTTGGCTGCACATTGTCGCCACAGCACACGCGTTGACAAGGCCAAGGCTGCACAGTAGCGGCCATTCTATTACTGCTCGCTCGCTGCTTAATAATAATACACGCGACAAACAGGAAACCGCGCTTGCCAGGTCTGTTTTTCTTCGACGCGTGTCCTTGTCTCGTTTTCTTAAGCCGCGTGCCATGCAAGAGACTTAAAATGACACCGGTTCCTTGGTATTCTTAGCGCGTCTCGGGCGGTTCGGGTCGCGGCTCACTCACGGCCGCGTTGCCCATTCGCAAAGCTGCCGAGCGACCACCAGCCAAGCCCTAGCACTTCACTACACTCAATGAGGGCGTGGCTCCCGATCGCAAGTGCACTCGCCGCCGCGGCCCAGGCGACGCACTACGCCCCGACGCACTTGCCTTGGCTCCTGCCTCACCGACGAGTGGGTCGCCGCGACCGAACAGCGCCTCGGTGTTGCGGCAACAGACCGAGACCCCGACACGGGCGCGCTGGTGCACCCGTTCCTGCACGCAGCGCTGCGCCAACCACGCTACACAGTACGCAAAGCGTCAAAGTTGATCCCTCTCCATGCTGTTTCGCTCACGCAGCATCGTTTGCCCTGAATCGTGACGTGCAGCTGCAGGACGAGCGAGTGGCGAACGCCTCGGTCTACGACTCGTCGTGCGTCCCGGCGGGGGAAGCAATCTACGGCCCCGACGCGACCGTCGACCCCGGCACGGGCGCGGTCCTGAGCAAGGGCACCGTCCCCGGGTCCATCGTGATCGAGATGTTCGACTGGGCGGCGCACCAAGTCACGACCATGCTCTTCGCCATCGTCGCGTCGGAAGTGGTGAGTGACGGCGCAGTATAGACTTGCACGGCAGCCAAGGGACCATGATGGACTCACACTGTGTTGCGTTAATTGTTCAGCTTGGCTACAATGTCTCCATCTACTTCACGCCGGACTTTGTCAACCTCGAGGGGCGGATGACCATGTCCACCCAGGCCTTGTGCACGCCGACCAACGTCAACGTGGCCGTGCCCGCGCTCCTGGCCTTCTCGCAGTACAACTGGTTCACCGTCGGCAGCGTCGGCCACAGCCAGAAGCAGGGTATCTACACGACGGTGGACCTGGTGCAAGACGGCATCAACGCCTCCAGACACGTGCCGACGTTCAACGCCGACTTTTGGAGGGACTACACAACCAACGACGAGCTCATCAGCGCGGCCGGCGAGTCCGGCCTGCGCGACAACTCGTCCTTCTACCCGCCGCACGGCATGTTCTGCCCGGACCACGTCTTCGGGTGCATGGACCAGTGCTCCAAGACGTACGCGTGCACGCTGCGCGAGGAGAATGACCACAAGGAGTGCCTGGTGGTGGTCGCCTTCAGCTTCCGGTCGACCTACGGCTTCTGGCCGTCCCTTTTCGCCAACTTGGGCATCCCGGCCTACTTCTGCTACATCGGCCGCGACGGCGTCGAGGGCTTCGTGCTCGACCGGCTGCACAACCAGCAGGGTGTGCTGTTCTACATGAACGACCCGGACGAGTTCCTAGCGCGGTACCGAGGCGAGTTCCAGCGCATCTCGTTCCCCAAGGCCGACCCGGAGGAGCTCAACAAGAACACGTGGCAGTTTGGAGAGAACGGGTACGGCCAGCCGAACGACAACCCCATCCGCGTCGAGTTCATGGAGGACGTGCTCCAGAAGGTCAGCTCCATCAGCGTGCAGTACGACGCAGCGAACGCGCCGGCCATGACGCTGCTCTCCCGCTTCCGCGTCGTCGACCTGCACGAGTCCGAGCTGCTCCAGCGGTACGTGGCCGTCACCAACGACTCGAACAGCGACCCGCTGGCCGACCCGTACTTTGACCCCGCGTGCTCGTGGGCTCGAGACAACTACGACCACTGGAGCCGCTGGATGGACCCGATGCCGCTGTGTTCGCTCGCCGAGCACGTGGACTACGGCATCTCTGGCTGCAACGCGACCTACCGCGAGATCTCCTTCCAGTGGAAGCTGCCGGATCCAGCCAACGACTCGGCGCCGTACGAGTGCGACGGCGGGATGATGACGCTCCCGGAGCTCATGACGACGAGTCGGTCGTGCCAGTGGCTGGAAGATCACGTCGTCGAGTGGGTCGACTGGACAGCGGAGCAGCCAACGTGCGACTTCACCTTCTACACGTACGAGGCCGAAGCGTGCAACGCGGACGGCAAGCGCGCGATCGGCTTCACGTGGCTGCTCCCGGACGCCTCCAACGTGTCCAAGTCGATGGAGTGCACCGGCGGCGAGCAACTCCCGGCGACCACGTTTGTCGACTGCGAGTACATGCCGACGAAGTCGTCCGCCTTCATCGCCATCTCGGCTCTGGCCGTGGCGCTGGCGTGCGTGATCCTAGTGTCGATGGTCGTGGTGTTCCTCAAACGCGACATCCCTATCGTCCGGCGGTCGCAGTTCGAGTTCTTGGAGACCATGCTCGTAGGCGCCTTCTGTACCTGCGCGGCGGCGCTCGCGTACGCCGGAGAGCCCAACGACGCGCTGTGTGCGGCGCGGCCGGCGCTGCTCTCGGTGGGCTTCACGCTCATCTTCGGCTCGCTCGTGATGAAGTCGCTCCGCGTGTACCGCGTCTTCATGTCCAAGAAGCTCAAGCGCGTCGTGCTGCCGACGTCCACCATGTTCAAGATCCTGGGCTCCTGCCTGCTGGTCGACACGCTCGTGCTCGCCGTCTGGTTCGCCGCCGATTTCCCACGCGCAGAAGATACAGAGTACCGCGCCGACACCGTCTTCTTCGGGGCAAAGCTGTCGGCCAAGCGGTGCGCGTCCTCGAGCTTCATCTACAGCGCGCTGCTCATCTTCTGGAAGACCATCCTGCTCTGCGCGGGGCTCTACCTGTCGTTCCTGGTGCGCAACGTGTCGCTCGACTTCCAGGAGTCCATCTGGATCTTCGGGTCGGCCGCCGTCGTCGGCTTCGGCTGCGTCTTGCTGCTCCCGCTCGCGTACATGGTCACGGTCGCCGCCACGACCTTCTACATCTTCTTGTCCATCACGCTGTGGCTCTGCACGCTCCTGATCGTCGCCATGATGCTGGGACCGAAACTTGTTCGTCATAAAGAGGCGGCGAGCTACGCCAGCGCAGCGAGTGAAACGAGAAACGGCGCCCCGGGGAGCAGCACCACCACGCAGACCAACGTGAACGCGCACGCCAAGCTGGCGACGTCCGAGGTTAGCGCTTCGAGGGCGAGGGCGGGCAGTCGGCCATCGGTGGACCGGGCATACGTCGTCCAACCAGCTCAAGGAGCCATCCAAGAGTAGACATCCCACACTGCAACAGTCCTGCTCGTTAGATAATACCGTGCACAAGTCGCATACTTCATCCAACACATGCGCTACCGTCGTTGACATCACGCCGACACTGCGATTCTGCTGTTTAGACGGATCACACACGCACCAACCACCACGCGCAGCACGTACACTTGCAAGCAGCGGCACGCACGAATTCGCGCCCGGTGTCTACGCGTACGAGCACTTGTTGTTCGCGCACACGAAGCCCGGCGCGCAGCCGAGCTCGTAGTAGCCCGTGGCCGGGTTGAAGCACTCGCTCGCCTTCTGCGGCGCGCGACAAAAGTTGGTGCCACGCTCGCAGAACTGGCCCGACGGACACAACAGGTAACAGATCGGCTCCTTGACCGGGCGCGTCGGTGCCGGCTTAGTCGGTGTGGGCTTGGGTGGAGCAGGCTTGGTCGGCGCCGGAATCGTCGGAGCTGGCTTGGACGGAGTCGGCTTGGTCTGGACAGGCGAAGTCTGGACCGGCGTCGTCTGGTCGGGCACTTGGCCACCCTGGGCGAGACCTTGGGCGGAGATCGGCGAAAGCACGCAAGCAGCCGCGGCGAGAAGAGCGGCGAAGACGGTCGAGAACTTCATTCTTGGCTGGGTCCGGCGCGTGGAAGGGTACCGAAGTGGGTCTTGCTAGACTGAGGCGAGTGTGAGAGTGAGCTTCGGCATTGCACAGCAGTCGGGAGCTGGTCCACTGCATTGATGTGCCCGCTTCGCGGAAATACCTCCGCCCATTTCGGAAGAACGAGCGTGAAAAATGGCACGATAAGGTCGAGAAAAGGGCTCGAGACCATCCGTTGATGCGTTTGCCGCATGGTGGCATCACCCACGAAGCTTCTTCCGATTCAGGGTGAACACTCCACTCGATACGCCGCTAGCACCGCACTCGACAACGCCGTTTGATGCGCAAACCATATTCATCTCGCATGACACCACAAGCTACAGCAACAAGATGGCACATACCTTCTTCTGCATCCGTGACAGCTCGCCACAAATCTGGCCTTCCGTCGGCCGATCACTTGACGGCTTCAACTCAGCATTAACTGTCACGGCCAGCGTCGTATTTTCTAAACGTTCACTTCGTGGTGCGGGAGCGCCTCGTCGTCGTCGTCGTCCTGGTCAAGCTGCGCGTAGCGTTCACGGGCAATCTTGGTCGCGATGCAAGACGCGAACGGCTGCACCACGCAGCTCGCGGCGTACAGAAGCGCCCAATTTACGTTCGTGTACACGGCGCCCGCGCGTGTCGTGGTCTCTTGCTGCCACTTGGCGATCTCGTCCCGCAGGCTTTGCGTCCTCTCCTGCACTTCACCCGCAGCTGCGGCGGCTGGACCGTCGCTATCAACCGCGCTATCTGGAGACTTCTTGCTGAACGTGGGTAGGTCGATGGTGGATGGACGCATCAGCTGCGAGCTAAACAGCTTGGACGCGCGTCCGCTAAACACAACCCGCGTCGCGGCCGACTTTAAACCGTGACCACCAGCCCGAGGATCGTCGATCTTCGTCAACTCGCGGTTGATCGGCTTCAGAACGGTTTCGGCAGGGCGCGGATTGTTTGGCGACGGGTCGCACAATGGCAGGTACAGCACGTTCAGCGCTTGGTCTTCACTCGACAGCGCCCACTTGTCCTGTTTCACACGCATCACGGGATCAATGTCTGCGGCCAGCACTTGCAGCCATATGCGCTGCTCCTGGCTGTTGAACACTGTGCCAATCGCGCTCACAATGGCCCCGTTCTTCACGTAGAAGATATCCTTTCCCTCGCTGGATGAGGCCTCTGTGCGAGCCGCAATGCCATCTTCGTCGGCCTTGTCACTGACAGCGGCATTCTTCTTAGCCGCAGCAGTGTCAGAGAGCTGAATGACCTGATAAAACTGCTTGGGTTCCATCTTGCCCGGCGCTGGTATCTCTTGCACCATGCACGAATTCGTCTTGGCATTGGACTGGATCGCGTACCCGTACTCAATCGCATCATCGCTCGATTCACCATCATTGGAGGCGTCCTTAGGTTTGTCAACCCGCTTGGCATCTGACAGCGCAACGCGGATCCACATCTGCCCCTTGTCATTCAACACACGCTTCGTCGAGATGAATACCGTTCCCGGATTCAGGTGGCCAGCGACTGAGGATTGAAGTGCCGGGTCAGTGCGAAGCGGCAAAGGTCTCCGACTGTACAAATTCCGATAGTAGCGCTCGTGTCCGTCCGAAATGGGAGCATCCACGATCAAAGGGCTGCCCCACGGCACCACGACACGCTGAGCCGTACTGGCGTTCCGCTCAATGATCCACGCTTGCTCGTGGGGGTTCGACTTCTGCTTGCACTCGTCACCAGGTTTCCCCTTGGACTCTGAGTTGTGGCTCGCGACACTGCTGTCGCTCTCGGCGTCGGACTTGCTGTCCGCATCATTTGCGTTCGCTTTCTCTTCCACTTCGTGATGGAATGGCTCGATGCGCACCCAGATCTTGTCCTTGACCAGCTTTCGCTCCAATGCGCGCACAATGCGGAAATTTTCCACATTGTACAGTCGCGGCGCCTGAAGACTAGGGATCGCGCGCACCGGGAGCTCACCCGCCCACTTGCCTGCCTTCGCGGCAACGTTCTGCACGTAGATCGCGTTCTGTAGCCGAACTCGCGGGTCCTCAACCTCGACGAGCGTCTTGTGGAAGGACGCGTTGATCCAGCCCGTCAGCCCGAACGACGAAGCGACCTTGATGGCGATTTGGGTAAAGTCGTCGTTGAATCGGCTCTCCGTCGCATGGAAGACACTCACGGGCGGTAAGTAGCGCTGTAGGTGGTGCCGCGTCGGCTGGTCGGATGATACGGACGCCGTGTGTAGGTTGTACACCGGCGAGCGAGACAGCACAAGTCGCTCACGGGAGCACAAGAACGCCGGGAACGCTGCAAGAGCGAAGACAATACCGCGTTAGCGTATCAGCATGACCAACACGAGCGTAACAGCATAACAACGAACCTGGCAATCGACGCAGAAACCGGAACTGCGCAGGCTGACGGGCCGCCACCGAGCTCTGCTGGCGCGCAGGTAAGTCACCGCTACCGGCGCCGGCAAACTCAAACTCGACGCGGATGTATCCGTTGTTCTTGGCGTTCGAGAAGTACCCGCGGCGGATCTTCATCCAGCACTGGTCCTCGTAGTAAATGATGCCCGAGCACGCAAAGTACGCACCCACGCGCAGCTCCCCGCACCTGAGGGCACGGTATCATATCAGGGTGAGTGAGGAAACCCCGCCATCGAATAGCGAGTCAAACAAACACAGACGCACCGGTCGACAGTGTTCTCGCGCGGGGACGAGTACACGAACGCGCGGTCGCGAGGGCTCAGCGCCGCCACGCCGCCCTCGGGCCCCACGTACTGGAAGAACTCCTCCATCCTCGCCCTCGTATACCCAGCGCCGTCGCCTTCCCGAGCTCGGTTACCTCCGTCCTTTCCGCGGAATTAGTCCTCCACGCGCCGTCTTTCCCGTTGATGCAGGAGTGCGGGAAAGAAGGGTAACCAATCCGCAGAGTGATGGTTGTTTTACAAATAAAACCTAGTGTAACCTGTCGTAACCTAGGTTTAGTGAATAAACACCATGACGGGGTTACGCGCCTACCAAGATGTGGGGGTACACAAAGTACCCTTTTGTAACTTCAGCGTAACCGTTAGCTCTCCCCCTTCCTTCCTTCCCCCTCCTTCACGACACTCCGACATTTTGCAGGATCGGTCGCCTCCCGAGAGATCGCGCGGTGCTTCGAGCGCTTGATCCGTCTCCCTCGTGAGGTTTAGAGGCTTGCCAGCATGTACAGCGCGGCGCAGTTGCTGGCGCTGGGCGCGTCGCTCGCGATCTGCGCGGTCGCGGTGCTGTACGCGGACTTTTTCGCGTCGTTCTTGCCGTCCACCGCGCGCGCGCTGACGGCGGACGAGCAGGCGCAGGTGATCGCTTCGCTCGTGCTGCACACGGAGACAGCGCACCGCGAGCAGCAGCAGTCCAAGGAAGAGTCCGGCGGCGCGGACACGGCGCCGCGACTCGCTTTCTGCTGCAGCGCCGACCTGGACGTGTCGGTGCCCGCCGTCGAGCTCATGAACCGCGTACAGCGCGTCGAGAAAGAGCAGTTTGCGCTGCACAGCAAGAAGAAGAAGGACAAGAAGGCGTCCAAGAAGGGCCACCGCCACGGCAAGTACGAGGAGGCGCTGGCGCGCGAGCACCACGAGCGCATTGGGTCGCTCCGCGATCTGCAGGAGAGCTTCGCGTTCTACTTTTCCAACGGCGCCGCGGCCGAGCAGAGCATGTCGTCGCCCGAGCAGTTCCGCGAGGTGGTCAAGTTCGCCAACGAGATCAGGAGCGTCAAGCGCAAGGTGGGCGGCAACGCCGCCACGATGGCGGACCGTGCGGCCGTCGAGGGCTGCAAGGTGCTGTTGGGCGCGGCCATTGGCAAGGAGATGCGCAAGCACTTCAACTCGCACATCCAGCTTGTGGGACACCTCGAGGACCACGAAGAGGAGGATGTACACCTCGTGCTCGAGTACTCCAAGGGAGACGCGTTCCGCGGCCACGAGTCCCCGCGCGCGAACCGCTACTACCTGAACCACGACATTTACAACGCACGACTGTCGGTGCTTGAGGAGTTTGAGCAGGCGCTTGACACGTTCGGACCTGACCTCGTCGTGTTCGGCGGCCTCCAGCTCATGGAGGTCGAAACGGACGAGGAGCGTCGCCTTGCGCGGCTCACAACGCTGTCCAACGTGCTCCAGAACCTCTTTGTCAAGCAGGTGCCTACTCACTACGAGTTCGCCGCCGTCTCCGGTGAGTCACTCGCCGTTCGTTACGCCCTTCACTTGGCATAGTCGTGGACCTCACTGATATGCCTCTTCTTGCGTGCAATGATCCTGCAGACTTCAGCCTGTTCGATGACACGGTACGGCTCGTGCTCCCGTGGGTCGACTCGATCGGCCTGAACGAACAGGAGCTGTATATCCTGCACCACTACCTCGTCACAGGCGAAGAGGGCACGGCGACCAACTCGCGCCCGACCGTTGCGCAGATCAGCGAGCAGATCCACGATGTCATCCAGTACGCCGCGCGCGCGGAGAAAACTTTCGCTGCAAGTCAACACGTCGGCGGCGCCGCCGGCACGAAGAGCAAGGAGGCGACCGAGTCGCTTGCACTGGCGCAGCTGAGTCGTATCCACTTCCACACGCTGCAGTTCCACATCATCTGCCAGCGGGACGGCAGCATGTGGGAGGACCCGACGACGGCGCTGATCCAGAGCGCGCTCATGAGCTCGAAGCTTGCGTGCGGGAAGAACAACTCGGACCCGTCCGTCATGCGCCACAGCCTCGACATGGAGGTCGACCCGGAGCGCGTCGAGGTCTTGCTCGCGCGCGAGTTGCTGCTCAGCAAGAAGCAGGATCTCACGGTGTCCATTGACCCGGAGTCGCCGGTGATTGCGTGGCGCGAAACCGACTACCAGTGCCGCCTCGTGCCCATGCTCGCGTGCAAGAAGCCCGACCACACGGCTGGCCTGGGCGACAACATCTCTGGCACGGGCATGGCCTACCACCGCACCCAGAAGAAGCAGGACGACCAGGAAGAAGAAGAAGGCACGGCGGAGGATCAGGCGGACGGAGAATAGATGCCTCGCTTTTTCGCGTTTACTCGTTGGTCGTGCCGGAAGGGCGCCAGCCAAGTGCATTTCGTGCATAAAGCCCATTTAACACCAACGTTCATGGGCGATTAGAATTCTATGACGCCAAGAACAGTATGCTCGATAGAAGAACACCTCCATGGTCGACATACGAGAGGCCACGGCCGTATCGTCGATTGTTTGTATTAGACTCGCGTCGGCCAACTCTACTCGGTGCGGATCCGCGAGCTCGGGCCGACCTTGTCGGTCATGCGGGTGAACCACGGCTGGATGCGCGTGTTGGCCATAAGGTCCGAGTACGTGTCGAGCCCGTCCATGGCGCGGAGCACGCCAAAGACCGACAGGTCGGCCATGTTCGGCTCGGCGCCGCCCAGGAACTCGCGGTCGCCAACGGCGTTGACCCACGAGTCCAGCGCATCATACAGCGCGCTGCGCTCGTCGTCGATCTGGTACTTCTTCTTGGAGCGCTTGGCGATCAGGTACATGACCACGGCGCCCGCGTACTTGGACATCTGGCGCTCCAGCGGCGTGAACTTGCCCTCGGTGAGGCAATAGTCGAACGCCTGGAGAGCCTCCGGGACCGTGCGGTAGATGTTGGGCGGCGTGAACAGGATCTGTCGTGCATAGCGTCACCATAATACCGTCAGACGAGCAAGTGACAGCCTCACTACAACCGAGAGGATTGCGCTGTGCTTACGAGCTTCTGGTCGACCCACTGGCGCCACTTCTCCTCCTCTTCACGGCTGACACCGCCGGCGTTGCCGCTGTCGATCTGAACGTCCACGACCAGCTCGCGCAGGCGCGAGATGATGGCGGACGAGTCGACGACCACCTCGCCGTTGATCTTGCACACGGGCACCTTGCGGTAATCCGTAAAGGCCTTGGTCTCCTTCTTGGTGAGCGGGTTCACCTCCACGACCTCGTACGGGATGCGTAGGTAGTCCAGCACGGCCTTGACCTTGCAGCAGTACGGGCACGGCTCATACTGGTACAGCACGACCGACGGCAACCCCTTGCCGGACTTTTGCTGCTCTTGCTGCGTCGTAGCGGATGACGGCGCCACCGCCGCGCTGCTGGAGCAGAATGCGCACGCCGCCGTCGTGCTTCCAGCCGCTGCGACCAAACCCGCCAGCTTGCTCTGCATTGGCCATCCGAGGAGCAAAGTCCAGCTTTAGTCACTCACCGCACGTGGATCAGCAATAGGAGCATTCGATTTACCTTCTGTAGCAGCGGCGAGGCAGCGATTGGAGAGAACGGAGACGCGGACCGAGCGAGGGCTGAGGAGGAACGCACGAGCACCGAAGCGGTTGCGACGGGAGCGCTACGCGCGAGCGAGACGCGGGTCGCGCCCTTGGCGAGGACGGCGCGGGCGACGCCGCGCTGCATCATGTTGCTTGACTTGCTTGAGCTTTTGGAGCTTTCGATTCCAGCCGCACATCACCAGAAAATATGATAAGCGCTTCTGATTGGGTAAAACCCAATGGTTTTGATTAGTTTCCTGATTGGTTTATATTAATTTCTCATTTGCTTTGCAAGAATTTATCCAATCAACGTCAAAAAAGTTGACGAATGTTTTTCACCAATCACAACGAGGATGTACCCATAAAATTGCGCGTTTGGTATTGGCCAAAATAGAGAGGATTCTGAAGTACATTCGTAAAGTAACAAAGTACAGTCTTTCCTCTGTTTTCTACGTCTATAATCTTATCATACCCTTTGAAATATTATATCGATGTCAATGAAACTCAAGCTGTTTACATAAATAAATTTACCTTAATGAAAATATAGAACCTTTGATTTTTTATAAGTACCACCTTCGTAGGAAACAGAGGGAAGACTGTATCGCTTCAAAAGTGTGACGCACTCCACCCAACACGGTGAGCCGCGGCTATGGGCGGGCCGGGCCAGCCGATTGCACCGCCACTTCGATTGGTCATCCGCCGTCTCCTCCGATCCGTTGGCCCTCTCACCAGTGTAGTATCAACAGTTCGTGCACACGATGTGTAGCCTAACCTACTGTAATGAACACAGGCTCCAGTGCTCTTGAACTCGACGCGCTCATTTGCACCCTCCGGCACAGCAGACCAAACAACACGTTCCGTGTTGAGAACAGCGTCGGTCACGACACGGGCTTGTGTGATCCGAACCCACCCGCCAGCACCCGAACACGACAGATTAGATGCGCCTGCGACACACCCGCCATCCTCGGCTTATTTCAGCGCGGCCCGCTCTCGTGTCCACGCACCAGCAATCCGTCTGGTCATGCCCATTTGCGTCACCGTATGCCCGTTGCGCTTACTTTACGATGTTTAAAACACTACCCGCCAGTTTAGAAACCGACCATGAATGTTTTAAACTCATGTTGAACCAAGCACCACCGCCGGCTCCACTGGCGGCAAGGACGCCCCCCAACACCAGCCAAACACGCCGGCCGGCAGCCGCCGCTTACCCTGGGCGCACAATTCAAAAGACCACCCGTCGAGTTGAACTTGCCTCCGCTTCCTGCGTAGTCGCCGCCGCCTTTTCCCGCGACGGTACTACCGACTAAGAAGAAAGGCCGCCGCCGCTCTCCTTTCCCCCCTTCCGACGCCATGGCCGAGAAGAAGCAGAAGACGGCGCACGCGGCCGAGCTGCTGCGCTTCTACCGCGCGCCGGCGTTCACGGCGCACGCGTCGCGCACGCTGCTGTCGTACCTGCGCGCGCACCTGGGCGGCGCTGCGGGCGTGGAAGTGCAGGAGCTCAAGACGGAGTACTGCTTCTACGTCGAGACCAAGGCGGACGCGGCCGCGCTGTCGGCGGCGGACCAGGAGACGCTCCACTGGCTGCTCAGCGAGACGTTCGAGCCGCAGCAGACGCGCCCCGACGTGTCCTTCCTTGAGGTAATTGCTGGGCGATCGCTGTCCGCGTTAAAAGCCGCAGGTTGCTTACGTGTGTGTCGTGAAATTGTTGCCATATCAGACGGAGAAGGCGGGATTCAGTGGTGCGCAGGCGCAGTGGCTCGTGGAGGTCGGCCCGCGCATGAACTTCTCGACGGCATGGTCCAGTAACGCGGTGGCTATCTGCCAGGCGTGCGGTCTGTCCAGCATCAAGCGCATCGAGCGCGGCACACGCTACCTGATCCGCTACACGTCGTTGCTTTCTGCCGAGGAATCGGCGAGCAAGCTGCAGGACGCGCTGCTCAAGCGCGAGTGCGACCGCATGACGCAGGAGGTGTACCCGGCGCCGCTGACCAGCTTCTGGCACGGCAAGACGGTGCAGCCCGTGCGCACGATCCCCATCATGGAACGTGGCCTGGACGCGCTGAAGGAGATCAACGACGAGATCGGCCTCGGATTTGACGACTGGGACCTACAGTACTACCTGAACCTCTTCAAGGAGAAGCTGCAGCGCAACCCGACGGACGTCGAGTGCTTCGACATGGGCCAGTCCAACTCGGAGCACTCGCGCCACTGGTTCTTTGGCGGCAAGATCGTCGTCGACGGCCAGGAGATGCCGCAGACGCTCTTCCAGATGGTCAAGTCGACGCTCACGGAGGAGTCCAAGAAGAACAGCGTCATCGCCTTCCACGACAACTCGTCGGTCATTACGGGCGCCAAGATCCGCACGCTCGGACCCGTGAACCCGGGTGAGCCGTCGGCGATGGCGGAGAAGGAGCTCGAGAGTCACCTGCTGCTGACGGCAGAGACGCACAACTTCCCGTCGGGTGTTGCTCCTTTCCCCGGTGCCGAGACGGGCACTGGTGGCCGTATCCGTGACGTGCAGGCCACTGGCCGTGGTGCCCACGTTGTCGCCGGCATCAGCGCGTACTCTGTCGGCAACCTCAACCTCGAGGGGTACAAGCTGCCGTGGGAGGACGAGAAGCTGGCGTATCCGTCGAACTTGGCGCACCCGCGTGACATCCTGGTGCAGGCGTCGAACGGTGCGTCGGACTACGGCAACAAGTTTGGCGAGCCCGTGGTCACCGGATTCGCTCGTTCGTTCGGTATGGTGCTGCCGAGCGGTGAGCGTCGCGAATACATCAAGCCGATCATGTTCTCGGCTGGTCTGGGTCAGCTGGACGGACGCCACACGACCAAGGGTGACCCCGAGGTGAAGATGTGGGTCGTCAAGGTGGGCGGCCCGTGCTACCGTATCGGAATGGGCGGTGGCGCTGCGTCGAGCCGTATCCAGGACGCGAAGACTGCGGAACTCGACTTCAACGCTGTCCAGCGTGGCGATGCTGAGATGGAAAGCAAGATGAACAAGGTGATCCGCGCCTGCGTTGAGCTTGGCGACAAGAACCCGATTGTGTCTATTCACGACCAGGGTGCTGGTGGCAACGGTAACGTGCTGAAGGAGATCGTCGAGGTCCCGAACTCGAAGCCGGGTGATGCCAACCGCGGTGGCGCTCGCTACGAGGTTCGCAACATTTTGGTGGGTGACGAGACTCTTTCGGTGCTGGAGATCTGGGGTGCCGAGTACCAGGAGAACGACGCGCTTCTGCTTCGCCCGGAAGACGTCGATCTGTTCCACAAGATTTGCACGCGCGAGAACTGCCCGTACTCACTGCTTGGCCAGGTGTCCGGTGACGGCCGCGTGGTTCTGCACGACTCGCAGGATGACACCACGCCATTCGACTTGGACCTTGACCTGGTTCTGGGCAAGATGCCTCAAAAGACTTTCACGGACTCGAAGGTCAGCGAGTCGCTGACGGACCTGTCGTTCCCGGCCGACCTGACGCTTCGCGACGCGCTCGACCGTGTCCTCCGCCTTGTGTCGGTTGGCTCGAAGCGCTTCCTGACCACCAAGGTGGATCGTTGCGTGAGCGGCTTCGTCGCTCAGCAGCAGACCGTCGGTCCCCTGCAGCTGCCGCTTGCGAACTGCGCGGTCGTGGCTCAGTCGCAGCTGAACCACCCCACTGAGAACAACGGTAAGATCACGGGTGTGGCCAGTGCGTGTGGTGAACAGCCTGTCAAGGGCCTGGTCAACCCCGGTGCGATGGCGCGCCTCAGTGTTGGCGAGTCGCTGACGAACCTGGTGTGGGCGTCGCTCGGAGGCCGCGGCCTCGACGACTGCAAGTGCTCGGCCAACTGGATGTGGGCGGCGAAGCTCCCCGGCGAGGCTGCTCGCATGTACGAGTGCTGTTCTGCGATGACCAACTTCATGAAGGAGATGGGCGTTGCGGTGGACGGTGGTAAGGACTCGTTGTCGATGGCTGCCAAGGTGAACAAGACGGACGTGAAGGCCCCCGGCACTCTTGTCATCACCATGTACGCTCCTTCGGATGACGTGGAGAAGACGGTGACCCCCGACCTTAAGACGTACACCGCCAGCAACGCGCTGTACTACGTCGACATTGGCAAGGGTGCGTACCGCCTCGGCGGTTCGGCGCTCGCGCAGGTGTACGGCCAGGTGGGCAAGGTGTCTCCTGACGTGGAGGACGCTGAGCTCTTCAAGAACGCGTTCAACGCGATCCAGGCGTGCATCAAGAAGGACTACCTGCTGGCTGGTCACGATCGCAGCGACGGTGGTCTCGTGGTGACCCTGGTGGAGATGGCCTTTGGTGGCAACTGCGGTCTGGACGTGGATATTCCGTACACGGTGACGCAGGGCAAGGTGACGACGAAAGATGTCCTTGAGGTGCTCTTCGCCGAGGAGCTGGGCTTCGTGTTCCAGGTGGCGGGCGAAAACGCGTCGGAGGTTGAGGCGATCTTCAAGAACCTGAGCGTGCCGCTGGTCAAGCTCGGCCAGGCGACGACGGATGACGAGATTAAGATCCGTGTAAACGGGGAGAGCGTCATCCAGGACCAGATGGTCGACCTGCGCGACGTGTGGGAGGCCACGAGCTTTGAGCTCGAGAAGAAGCAGTGCAACCCGGACTGTGTGGCGTCGGAGCAGCGCTCGCTTCGCACGCGCACGGGTCCCTCGTGGAAGATCACGTACGAGCCGATCGCGACGCCCGAACGCCAGCTCAGCACGCGCAACCTGCACCGTGTGGCTGTCATTCGTGAGGAGGGCAGCAACAGTGAGCGCGAGATGACGGGCGCCTTCCACGCGGCCGGTTTCGAGGTCTGGGACGTCAGCATGTCGGACCTCGTCGCTAAGCGTGTTGCGCTCGACGAGCGCTTCCGTGGTGTCGCTTTCGTCGGTGGTTTCGCCTTCGCGGACGTCATGGGCTCGGCTAAGGGCTGGGCGGGCGTGGTCAAGTACCACGGCGACGTTCAGAAGCAGTTCTCGGCCTTCAAGGACCGCCAGGACACGTTTAGCTTCGGTGCCTGCAACGGTTGCCAGCTGATGACGCTCATGGGCTGGCTGGACCACCCGGAGGCGAAGGAGCTGGAGGCGGAGGTCGAGTCGTCGGCGAACCCGCGCTTCGTGCACAACGAGTCGGGCCGCCACGAGTGCCGCTTCGTGTCTGTCGCGGTCGAGAAGTCGAACGCTGTCATGCTCCAGGGCATGGAGGGCAGCACATTCGGCGTCTGGGTGTCGCACGGCGAGGGCCGCGCACACTTCACGCACCCCAAGATCATGCAAAAGTACGTGGAGAACGGCCTGGCGCCTATCCGCTACGTTGACGACGCGAACCAGGTGACGGAGGAGTACCCGTTCAACCCGAACGGCTCGCCGCTGGGCATTGCCGGCCTCGTGTCACACGACGGCCGCCACCTGTGCATGATGCCGCACCCGGAGCGCAGCTACCTCAAGTACCAGCTGCCGTGGGCGCCGAAGGAGTTCGAATCCTTCCCCGTGAGCCCGTGGCTCAAGCTGTTCCAGAACGCCAAGACGTTCTGCGAGAACACGCAGTAAGAAGCTGGCGACCGACAGTCAGTGGACTCACGCGCGACGCTCACGCTGAATAACACGGCGAACACGATGGGCACGACCTGCCCCCCATGTTTATCATGCCTCACCGCGTCCAACTCACTCGGAACGCTGTTGTTGTCCAGCGCGGTGACGGACAAAGGGATGCGGACGCTGCTGCAGTACCAAGCGTTGATAGATAAATCAAGATGTGTATTATTTCATTGGTAGCGAGCATTGCGTGTCTTGTAAGGCCGCGCTTACAGGTTCTTGTGGATCAGCGCGGAGGCTTCCTCGAGCAGCTTGAGGCGGCTGTCGGCGGACGCGAAGCGTATGGAGAAGGCCGGCATCTGGGCGCAGCGCGTGCCGAAGATGATCTGCGGCACCTTCTTGCGGCAAAAGC
>JAADYG010000635.1:0-18647 GCA_023338115.1 Phytopythium boreale | reverse complement strand
CTCCTGGATGTGATGTGCCACTTTGCTGAAGTACTGCATTAAATTAGGATTTTTGATTGACAAGCATCTTTGGGGTTACACCAACGCACTCCCGCTGAATGTTCATGTTGCAAGTTGAAGACAAAAATCAACGGTGCAGGAGCAAGATTATTTTTCGGAGTAACTAGTGAAAATCGGCCACGCGAGCGCCCAACAGCTCGTCATTTTTCTAAATGCCGACTCCTCCAAAGAAGCACTACGTTCGCCTCACTTTCGGCGAAAAGGTTAAGCTGTGCAGTGTTGTCGCGATGCAGTCTTTTACTCTAGAGCCTCTGTCCGAAAGGGCGACTCGGGCGTTCGACCTGCCCAAGCCGCCGGCCCTGTCTACAATCCACGCTATTCTGTCCAGCCGTGACACCCTGCTCAAGCTCTCGCCCGCCACCCACGCAAGAAAAAAGGCCGGCGACCCCGTCGTCGCCGAGTTCGAGGCGACCGTCGCCGCGGAGTTCGACATGATGGAGAAGGCCGTGAAGACCGTGAACGACGCGTCGGTGATCGTCTTGGCCAGGCACATGGCCGACCTGCGCCAGCTGCCCGTCGACAAGCGCCCCAGCTTCTCCAAGGGCTGGCTCCACCGCTTTAAACGACGGTGGGGCATCAAGAGCAAGAAGAAGCACGGCGAGGCCGCCTCAGTCGACCCCGCGGCTGTGCGCACGGGTCGTGTGGACATGCGCAAGTTCACCGACCACTACGCGCTGTCGGACATCTACAACATGGATGAGACCTCCTTCTACTATCAGGAGGAGGCCCCATCCACGTTGTCGCGTCAGAGCGCGGTCGCGGGGTACAAGGCAAAGAAGACGCGCCTCACGCTGTGCGTTGCGTGCAACGCGGACGGGTCGGACAAGCTTCCCCTCTTCTTCATCGGGAAGGCGGCAGCGCCGCGCGACTTGAAGGACCGCGACCTCAACACGCTGGGCGTCGAGTACGCCAACACGAAGAAGGCCTGGATGAACTCGATGACCTTTTTGAACTGGCTCCACTCGCTCGACCTGCGTATGCAGCGCGAAGGTCATCACATCCTTCTGTTGGTCGACAACGTGAGCTCGCACGTGCGTCCGCTTCGCTTGCTGGCAAACGTGCGGCTGGAGTTTCTGCCTCCAAACACCACCAGCATGTTGCAGCCGTTGGATCAAGATATCATTTACTGCATTAAGCGTCGCTTCCATAGTATTAAAATTGATACGAGTGTGCGTCGCTATCTCCAACAGCTACCCCAGGAGAAGATCACCATTTTTGCTGCCATGCGGTGGGCAAAATTGGCCTGGGATGCTGTTGGAGCTGAAACTATTCGGAACTGCTGGAACCACACCGGCATTCTTCCCGACAGGACGAAGATTGACGACATTCTCGGGTGAAATACAGCTTTGATCTCTCGTTATTTCAGTAAAAATCAATTTTGTTTTGTCTGCTCATAATTGGTTCTCTTGGATTATTGATCGGTACCACGTTTTCGGATTTGCCGGGCGCACTGTATACATATGGGAGGTTTTCAGTGTTTACTGAATTAGAAGCACTCGCAAATTGAAGTTGCCGCTTTTGATGTGCATACGCAAGGACGAACTTACTTCAGTATCTAAGGCGGTTTCAGCTTCGAGGATATCACGGCGGAAGGTGCCAACGACATCTCTCGACGCCTTTCACTTGCAAGTGTACTGTACTGCACAATCTAGTATTATTACCAGCGTACAATACGTCTTGCTCGAGCCGAGTAGAGGAGGCTCGGCGGGTGGTCATCATCAACTGCAAATACAGAACAGTAATAGAGGTGTACCGGTAAACACCGATGCTACCAGCCAGATCGCCGCCCCCCTTTTCGACGCACTGTGCAGTACGCAAGTGGTGCTTGCATACCGATGTGACTCGAGCTTTCCAGAACACGGTGCAGTGTATTATACTTAGTATCAGAGCGAGCACCGTACTGTATCGATCCGTACATACCACGACAACATCCTACAGTGTACTAGTTGTGCGAGGCCAGCTTCTGTGTTTTGTGGTGTGTTGTCGACACATACTCATTGCCTTCGTTGTCTGCGCGCTCGCCACTGTCGTCCGCTTCTGTGCTGCCACTATTGTACACTGTACAGTACATAAGCGTAGCTCAGCAGTGCGACTACGGTATTGACGCATGAGCGTGTCCTCGGCAGATTCGCAGGTTGTTGTTGGGTCGCTTGTGAATGCCCTGGATACATAGTGACGGTATAGTACAGTACAGAAGTACTTCGAAGTACAGTATTTTCGGTTGCCACGCGCTAAGCAAGGCTTGTCAAATTTGACTGGACAATAGTTGCGTATGTACTGTACAGCACTGCTTTAGCGAGCAACGCGCACGAAAGTTCAGAACAGATTAGCCAATCACACGCCGTCGAATCCCGTGTCTTTAGTAAAGTATTGGCCCAAATCGGCTCTTTTTCCTTCTTTATTTTTTTCTCAAGTGAAATGATTCGCGAAAGAGCGGCACGCAGTCCGCCTTTTGGGCTCTTTCTCATTTAAAACAGTACTTAGGGTAATGTATCAAGATTTTCTTTATAATATCTGTACAAAATGTACTGAGAATGTATAATTACGAACACTGACGCGCGGAAACGGCTGGCGTCGTCCGGACGTACTCTACACTTGGTATTTATATTGCAAACACTGAACTGTAGTATTCAGAATCGATTGAGCCCCTCAAAGTCGGACTTTGATGTGTGGCTCACCAAGTGTCCGGTCCAGTCAGCATCAACTCGCTTTTGTATCGGTTCTTAATACCTAACAGCACTTAGTCATACAGTATATCGCTTCATTATCGAACCGACGGCGGCCAGAGATCGACGGAAAACTCGCGCCGAGTGCTCGGAACGGGACGCGTTCTTTACATCCTGCAGTGGATACATCACTAGCCGGCGAGGCTCTTCGGCTGGTCATCACCATCCAACACGCTGGTCATCTGCGCGCGCAGTACTACGGTTCACTGCCGGCGGCTTGGAGGTGCATCGTCTGCGGTCCGCGCTCTTCTAATTTCTTCTTCCCTCCTTCGCTTCTTCGTCCGGTCCACCGAATCATTCCTTCTTTCGGCGAGTCGCACGTACCTCGCGGGTCAGCAACAGAGTCTCTTTACACAGGTCGCCATGGTGTTCGTCTCGCTCGAAGGCGTCGTAGGCGCGTCGTCCGCCGCCCGCGGGTCGTTCGCAGCGCAGCCGGCGGCTTCCGCGGCGTCTCCGGCGCCGATCCGCGTCGTGGTCACGCCCGGGTCGGCCGCTAAGTGCACTAGCGGCGGCGGGACGGGCGTGCCCGCGGCTTTCTCGTCGCGGCGTCTTCGCCGCTTCTGGCGCAGCGACAGCGCGTCGCACTTCGTGTGCTTCGTCACCGACGGCGTCATGCGGCACAAGTGGGTCGTCGTCAAGCGCGCGGCCGAGTGCGCGGCGCTGCGCAAGCTGCTGCTGCGGGCCGCGGGCGACTGCAAGAGCGACGGCGGCAAGAAGAGCGGCGCTCCGTGCAGCTGCCGCGCCGTGCGCGCGCTGGCCAAGCCCTCGTCCAGCAAGAACAGCAAGGATCTGGGTTCGCAGTACGGCCAAGCCCGCGCGCTCGAGGAGTTGCTCAACGCGTTACTGAGCGCTATGCTGACCAGCCAAGCGGACAGCGTGTGCGCGGCAGCGGCCAGCGCGCTGGCGGTCGTGGAAGCCTTCCTGGACGTGGAGGAGCGGCGCGCGGACGCCGTGGACCGCCTCGTTCGGATGGCCTCGTCGTCCATGGAAGACGACACGGACGCGGCTCGCTTCGAGAGCGAGGAGGAGTCGCCGGAGCAGCCGAGCGGACAGGACTGCGAGTGCTCCATCTGCTGCGGGGAGCTCGCGAGCGGCGAGACGCTGCGCCTGCCCTGCGACCACGAGTTCCACGCCGACTGCGTCCAGCTCTGGCTGCGCATGCAGCAGACGTGCCCCGTGTGCCGCGTCGCTGCCCGCGTCGCCGCCTGAAGCAGCAGTGCTCAACGGCCGAGAGATCAACCAACAGCATGTACATGAGAGAAACCCAAGACTAGGCAGGAGATCGGATCCTGCCTCAAACATATTTAGGAAGAGTGGCGTCCGCGTGTAGATAGATAGGAACAAGTCCCACCCACGAACCATTAACTGCAGTAAAACAACAAACATGCCGCCTTGCAAGACGTTTTGGTGTCGAGAAATCTCCAAAAGCTGCGGAGACTGCAGCATACTGGCGCTCCAGGTAATGGTTGACGCGAAAGACCAAACATGCGCGAGCACAATGCAGGTGTGTGATGTGGGGGCTATTATTACTCTTGCTGGGGTTGCTAACACTATCAAAAGTTTTCTCTATAGGCTTTCTTGCCTTCTCGGAGGATGGGATGCTTTTCTACGTGCTGCTCGGGCTGCCGCTCCTGCTCTCGCTGCCCTTCTTGGCGTCGTCCTCGTAGTACGACGTGCCGTACGCCAGGAAGAACTCGCCGCGCACGGGCACCTCCTTCCACGTGACGATGTAGAGCTGGTTGAGCACGATGGGGCTCGTCGTGTCCTGCGGGTTCTCGAGCACGCACCCGGGCACGAGGATGCAGTTGTTGTAGAAGCTCGACGCGTCCCAGTAAATGTCGGCCGGGTACTCGTACACGCGGTCGTTCGGGAAGCCGCCGACCGAGCCGTCCGCGTCCACGAGCCCGTCAAAGGGCTGCAGCCGATGGCCGTACTGGATCTGGAACTTCTCCACGTCGCGCACCGCGCCATTCACGACCACAAACGTCTCGCCGAGCTCGCCGCAGCGCGCCACCTTGTTGAGTCCGTCGTGGTGCATCTCCTTCGTGATACGGCGGACGCCGAAGATGCACACGACGGAGAAGGCCGGCCACGCATGCGACGACAAGTTGAACAGCCCGCGTCCGGCGTTCGGGATGCCCGAGGCGGCGACGCCCACGGTGCCGTTGTCGTTCGTCTCCTGGTACGTGATCGTGCTCAGGTCCACCTTCTTGAACAACAGCTTGGGCGGCTTGGGGATCCGCCGCTTGACCGCCGCGAGCTCTGCGTCACTGTATTCCGGGCGCGGCGAGCTCGATGCTTCGCTCTCTGTCGACGGCGACGCGCTCTCCGTCTTGCGCTTCTTCCTGTAACGATCACAACAGCCGACGCGTCAGTAAAGATGTTATCAATGAGAAGCGTGAGACATTGAACGTACTGTGCATCCGGGTCGAACAGCTCGGGCGCGAGCTTCATCTGGCGTGACATCATACTCTTCATGACCGACGAGTACGCCTTCATGGGGTTCTTGGCGGCCACCGCCTTCTGGCAAAGCTTCACCATGTGCACGGACGGGTTCGCGACCATGTGATGCCGGCAGCGGTGGCAGATCTCCTTGGCGATGCTGCACAGCTCCGAGCGCGACCGCACTTTGCCCAGCGCCTCGCGCGCCATGGAGTCGAGCTTGAACACCGTCACCATCTCAGCGACAAGCTTCTTTGTGTCCACGTGCGCCTCGTCCTCGACCATCTTGGAGATGGCGTCCGTCAGCGGGCTCTTGGCGAACTCGATCGTCTTCATACGCCGCACCTTGCCAAACACAAACGCCGACGCGTTCAGGCACTTCTCCGTCTCCATCTTCTTCCATATATCGTCCAGCAGCGCGCGGTCAATGTCCGAGACGGCGCGCGTGGCCGCGTGGTCCAAGTCCCACGTGCACAGGAAGGCCTCTCGCAGGATCGTCAGCGAGTCCTTCTCGCGCTTGCGCTTGCCGCTGCTAGACGGCGCCGCGGACGACGGGTGGAGCAGCCACGGCATGTGGACTTTTACATACTGATGCAAAAAGTACTCACCGTGACGCCGGCCACCCTTCTCGGACGGGTCCCAGTTGTTAAAGCGGAAGTAGCTCGTGTTCAGCTTACATGCCGCGCCTAGCTCGCCCAGCTCTTGCGCCGTCGCGCGGCTCAGGTAGATCTCCCACGGACCAGCCTGGATGCCGTGGGTCTTCATGAACGTCAGTACTTCGGGGGACGTGCTGGGTTTCACAGGCGAGGTGGACGCGTCGGTGCTCATCGCCGCTTCCTTTTCTAGAATTTCAATCGACTGGTCGATCCGCGAGATCACGTTCGACTTGGCCAGCGCGGCGGCTTCATCCTCGGCGTCTTCTATCGGTTTGGAGTACTCTAAGCCCCACTTGGTCCAAAAGTCTAGCACTGCTCGAACTCCCGTCTGTTCAATGGCATTCGCACGACGAGCAACACAAAGAAGTTAGCACCAGAGAACCCTGTCAACCTCGTAGCAGGAGCCACCGCGCAACGCACATTATGTCGCGTCTCGTCGGGCAGTTTCTGGAGTAGCTGGTACAGGATCTTCTCGAGCGACACCACGAGCGGTGACCCGCGCATCCGCTCATTGCGGTCCTGCTGCGGGAATCCGGCGCGGATGCACTTTATCACGTCGTGCACCACGTACAAGATGTTGGCGCGGCCCTTGGACGAACCCATCGCATCCATGGTCTGGCAGAGCTTGTCCTGGATTCGCTCGTGCAGACTGTGGTGCCGAATGATGAAACTGGAGCAAATCTGAGCATCGCATCGTCCATACGTCGCGTTAGACAATCGATCCGCCGGGCTCGCGAGCATGGGCTTGCGAAGAGATGGTCCTTACCTGAATCGCGGAGGGTTTCGTGTCGAGCTGGTCGATCAACAGGTCAAACTCGAGCATCGGGTCGCCGAACGTGCTCGAGATTGCCTTGACGGTCGACGCGAGCTCCTGCATGCCCTTCTGCCGCTGCTGCATCTTCTCCTCCAGCTCAGCGTTCACCTCCGACACGATAAAGCCAATCACAACGCCGTCGCGGTCCGTGCACAGCGACTTGATCGAGTCAGCGCTAGCGCCTAGAGCCAGCAGCAATAACGCACACGGCAACAGCATGGAGAAGCGCGCAAGAATCGGTCAGAACGGCGTTGCCAACCCCCCACGGAGTGCAATGCGCGAGCAGAGCGCCAAAACGTACCCGACTTGCGCAGGCGGTGCAAACACTTGAGTCCCTTGAGCGCCACGGGCACGAGCAGGTAGAGTGTGAAGTCGTAGGTGGCGGCGGTGAAGCGCACGCAGAGCGCGCACTCGTGCTTCTTCATGTACATCTTCATGTCCTCGCAGTTCTTGGCAAAGAACTTGCAGAAGAAGCCCTTGGGCGGGATGGCCGACAGCTTGGCCTTGGTGCCCACGTTCAGCTTGCGCGGGAAGTCGCGCAGCAGCGCGCGCTTCTCGGCCGGCAGGCGCCCGGTCAGGTCGATCGACCGGCTCTGGAACTTGACGTCCAGCTTCCAGTTGTCCGCCATTGCCGATCTTCTGCGCGCACGAGCTCGAAACACAGGGGAGACGGGAGACGCGCCTTGGGCTCTTCAATGCCGCGCGAGCTGCCCGACCAGAGACGCGGAGGGCGAGGGAGACGCCGGCAGGAAAGAACGCGGCTTGCGGTTGAGTTTTCGCGGGGACGGACGCGGCCTTTTCGCGCGGAAAAGACACCGACGGACAGCCCGAGACGCGCTCTACGAGGTGCAGCCGCTGCTGGGGAGTCGGGGGCGCTGGAAGGCGGCGGGAGGAGAGGGAGAAGCGGGCGCCTTTTCCCTGGTGCTGGTTCGCTCGCGTTTTACCGTCCGGGCCGCCGCGCGCGCGCACTTGCGTTTGAGTTTTATTTACGTTGTGCTTCTCGAATCGCGGCACTAATCGGAGCCAAACAGACCGCCCGACCCAGCAAATTAGAGGTAAATTTCGTATTTTACGGAAAGTTGGCCTAACACTTAGTGCAAGCGGCGGGCGGGAGGGGAAGGCGGTGAGAGAGGGGAGAGGAATTAGGAGTGATGATTGGCTAAAATGACGCATCTTGTCGCATGGGATTGGTGGCCGAGTCGCCACCGTGGCGAGGGCAGGCTTTTTTAGGTATTTTACATTTTTATGAGTAAGCGTATCCAGTGGAAGATTTATTGTGCGATAGCAGCAATACAACTGATTATGATACAAAAAGAACGATGCGGGAAAATCTTCGCGCCAAAGCGCCACCCTAATGGCCTGGCCTTTCTTTTTTCCGAGAAAGTCCGCCGTGGTGCCTGGCCAGTTGACTTGAAAACGGAACCCGCCCATGTGCCAAATTATGTATACTGAAACCAAGTGAAACCATGAGACGCGTCCGCAAAAACAAGAACGTGACACGATCAGATCCGCTCTCAACTCTTGTTTCTGCGACTGGAAACGTGGCGACCGCCAGTCATTCCTCCAGACGCGCCATTTCGACGTATCCAAGCCATTGCATGCACATATGAACAGATTCCCATCGGTCGGTGGCTCGGGGCACCAAGTGTAACGACGATGCCAAGACGACGGCTGTAGGCAGCGTGCCACGCAGGTCCCACGAGCTCACGTCGCGGTCTCAGGTGGAAGTTCCGTTGGAGATGCCGCGGATGATGCCCTCGGCGGTGCCCACGAGGTTGACGGGCGACTTGCCGTCCGTGATGAGGTAGCCGTTGAGTCCGAGCGCCTCGAGCATCTTGACCTGCGCCTCCGGCCCCGCACGCGCGAGCTCCACGAGCGTCTCCTTGCCCACGCTCGCGACCATTTGCTGGAACTTCTCGGCCTCGATCGACATGAGCTCCCGCTTCTTGCGCACGTCAATCTCGGCCAGCTTCGTGGCGTGGGAGACGTCCAGCTCGTGTTCCTCCTTGATCCGCGCCATCTGCGCCTCGTGCGCAATCTTCTCCGCTTGAGCGCGGAGCTCGGCTTGGCGCACCTACGAGTCCAGAACGAGGGTCGCACCGAGTCAATCGATGCCTGATCAACCACACAGAGGCTACGAAGGTATTCTTACCGCAGCGAGGCCTTCGATCTCCGCGGCTTGGGCTGCTGCACGCGCTCTGCCGACGGCGGCACCCTCTTCTTCCAGCGCGACACACTCGGCAGTAAGCTGGACGAGATTCTTGCGCGCCTCCTCCGCCTTCGACTGGTTCTCGAGCTGCTGTGTGAGCAGCAGTCCCTTGGCCTCTTCGTCCTCCTTCATCGCCTGCGATTTGGCGCGCGCCTCCTGGGATTTGGTCGTGATCTCGATGGCCAGCTGCACCGACTTCTGCAGACTCTCACGCGTGAGTTGGTCCACCGGTTCGGCGGACTGGATGTCCACGTTCGTGATGCACAGATTGTTGGCTGGGAACACGAGCGAGTCGCGCAGCTTGCCGGTCTCATCAGCGCCAAAGATGGACGTCCGAATGATTTGCGCTGTCACCAGGAGCAAGAGGGCCAACAGTCAGCGAGTCTCGCCCAGTTCAGGTTGTCCACCCCATGGAGAACACCTTACTCACCGCTGTGTTTGTGGAAGTGGTCGAAGGTTTGCACGGCGACGGCGCCGCGAATGCGGGAGGCGAGCGTCTTGCACGCATCGCCCGTGAAATCTTTGACGTTGAAGACCTTGGCCGCCTCCTTGTGATCCTGCGTGTTCACCTTGAAGTGCCAGTTGTACGCGATTGTCAGCGACAACCGCGCGTGATCGGACGTCTCCACGATAATCTATCCGCACATGTCGACACGGAAAGCACAACGCATCAGCCTCATCACATGTCAGTCATAACTCCAACACGAGCCGCAGCACTCACCTGGTCGCGCATAAAGTCTGGCCCAAGCTGAACGCAGAGCGTGCGGATCACGTTTGGTTGCTTGGGCACACCTCCCGAAAGTCGGAGCACCGTGAACTGCTCGTCCGGCTCGAGCATAACCAGCGTCGGCCCGAACATGATACGCGACGACTTGGTCTTGTAGTCGTACACTTGAATGCCAGCATTGTGAGGCACCTCAAACGTGACCACCCGCGTCGGATCGCGCACACGACTCGACTGCTGGGTTCCACGCCACCCTAGAGATGGCGCATAGACCTGGCTCGGCATTGTCGGGTCAGCGATGTAGGCCGAACCACTGCCCTGCGACTTCAGCAGCTCCTCAACCTCTGGCGGGAGGTACTTTTCCCACAGCTCCTCGGTCGGCTGCAACATGTACGTTTCGCCCTTGATGGACCGCACTTGGCCGCTTTTCTTGTCACGGACGTAAACACCTACGCAAGATGAGGGACAGGAAGACGCCGCCACAGTCAATATGGTAAGGGCAGCTGTGGCTCAGCCCAACTAGGCTGATAGTGCAGGTCGTACCTTCGTTCGTGTCGAGCGGAATCGCCTTGCGGATCTCCAGAACCTCCACCTGAATAGGTGGGATGTACTCACGCGGGCCGTGCACCATCCAACGCTCGCCGGCTTCGCGCTTCACGCTCGCTGAGGAAGTTTCCTCCGCCTTGTCCTTCGTTGCTTGGCATTCGACGAACGGCTCAATCGCCTGAAGCAGCACGGCCTCATCCTCGCCAAGCACGTAGATGTCGTTGATCTTGCCGTTCTCCAGAACCTCGCGAGGCTCCAAGAAGAAGGTCGTCTCGCCCTTACGCAGCTCGCGAGTGCCACGCTTCTGGACGCCGTCGACCACCGGGTCCACGATCACGCAGTACTGGCGGTTGGTGAGCGTGATCGCGTCGACGGTCCCAACGATTGCCTCATGCACGTCCTGGACGTGGGTCTCCGCCGTGTCGGTCGTGATCAGCCACTCCTCGCCGGCGCGGCGCTTGATGTTGTACACATCCGTGAAGGTCTGCAGCGCGCACAGATGGAGCGCCTTGTTAACCGTCAGCGTGTGCGCTTGCAGCGTCTCCACGAGTACTTCATCAATCTGGGGCAGGTAAGCTCCGGGGGTGCGCACAAGCCACTCCTCCCCAGCCTCGCGGTCGATGCCGAGCGCGTCCTTGCACTTCTTCTCTGCACGGAACTTGAGCGCCTGGTTCTTCTTGATCACGATCGCATGCACCGTCGAGAGCACTTCCTCCTCGACGCGCGGGATGTACGTCGCAGGTCCGAGAAAGAGCCACTTGTCGCCGGCGACGTAGCTGTCAAACTTGCGCGTCGCGCGGATCACGAGCGCCGAGTCGGGCGGCACCACCACCAGCTTCTTCACCTTGCCGACCTGTACCTCCCCCGGGTACAGCGGGAATGGCTCGACGAACTTGTCGAACACGCGGTACTCCATCTCTCCATGCTGCAGCTTGGCCTGATTGAACTTGTCGCGCACAATGTCCCCTAATAGGCAAAGCGGTAACAGACAGCACGCGGTCAATCATTCGCTCAACGTCAACAATGGGGTCGACAACCGCAGAGTGACGCACCGTCGGGCGAGCGCTGCACGGGGTTGTGGATCTCGACGTAGTGCTGCGCCGGCAGCACGATCATGTCCTGCACATCCGTGAGCACGTGCTCGTGCTCCTGCCGCGTGTATGTGAGCGGGCCCGAGAGCACGCGCGACACGTTCGAGTTGGTGTCCAGCACATGCACGTACTTGTACGGCGGCAGGCGGATCACGCGCGGACCGCCGGCGTCCGGAGAAGCTGACATCATGGTGGAGAAGGGAAGCGAAGAGGTGGGAAAGTACGTCGGCTCTTAGCGAGACACCGACTAGCTGCGAGGTTGCTGGCGAGTTGCAGACTGCGGCAAGTGGATCGACGGTCGACTGCAACTTGGGAGCGGGGGGAATGTGTACCCAACGTCGTTATATAGTGTGGCGCACGCTAACTGGAAGGAATCTTCTGCGATTTTTGCGTGTCCCAGTGGGTGGAAACAAGAATTTTTTGAGGTTAGTAGTCCTACTTTAGCGTGAATCAGCGGGTTGAGCCTGGATTAGTGTGCGTTTCAGCAAAGATCCTGCGACATGGATGTGGGACCTGTCAATGCGTGTGGTATACACCAATTTACATATAAACTTCAAGTTTATCAGAGTGCATGCTAATATTCGTCGAGTGATGGTCGAACCAGATTTGGGTACACATCTGCTCGCGCCATTGCTCTGGTTGAAGCGGCGCATCGCATTGCGAGAGAGGTGAGGAGCCGAGAGCGTCGCAGGTCTCGCGTGCCCGCATTCTCCTGACACTGCTATTGTATACGTCGTGGAGGCACTCAGCGACCGTTGCTCCGCCTGTTTGCGGCGCTCAGCAGCCTCACCGCCCACGCCAATTGCAGGCTCTGCTGAGCATGCGTACGCCTGAAGTTGGGACCGCGTCGCTGCGCAGCTGAGCAGATACCGCGACATGAGCGTGCGAACGGCTGACTTGGCTACCTTAAGCGATCTCCTGTGTGCCAGGCGGCTGCGTCTTCCCGATCCCTCTTGCTTCCCCCGGTGTCGTGGTCATGCTACCTATGACCCATCCGGCCGCAACTGGTCCGTGTGGATGCCACAGTGTGCGGATCAGCATGCCAAAGACGGCGCAGAAGTTCTCCGCGACATGTTTGTCAGTTATTCACGCCAGCTCTTCGATCGTCAGCTCCATTGGCGTGCTGTCCGTGCCGATCCTCTTTGTCGGGCTCGAGCTGATGAACGCCTGCCACCTTACCTCGTTGTACATAAGCTGTCCTGGTTGCACCGCCTTCTCCGGCTTCTCGCTCAGCTTGAACGGCTCCACGACGGTTAAAGTGTCGCTGCTCGTGTCAGCAAGCCGGGTGGGTCCTTGAAGCGTGGCACGGCTATATTGTCGGTCTGCTCCTGCTGTTGCTACTGTTATCGTGACGTTCTTAGGCTGCCGCAGTTGCCGCCACCGTCCTTTGCCCACACGCACCCACCGATGGCAGTCGCTCTCCGTTTCGATCGACTCGGAAGTAACAACGTCCGCGGCAGCTGGAGTCGCCTTCGATGCGTCAAACCGCGAGGATGATTGGGCGTCTTGCTGGGCATCATGAGCGATAGCTGGTGGGCCAACTGGCAAAACTCGCCGCCGTCTCCTCGATTGCGCACTGCCAGATCGTCGCAGGGCCTTCGGTATCAACGAGCTAAACGCTGTCGATTTAGGTAGTCGATGCCCACCAGCCGTAGCCATCACCGCAGGCGCAGAATGCTTTCGGAATGCAGCAATCGCGTTGATTTCCTGCTGCCTCTGCTTCTTTTTGAGCACCTCCAGGAACTTTCGCCGGTCCATCACTGGCAAGTACGGCAGACACCGCGCGCAAGCGATCGTTTAGATCGTACTTACAACCGCAACGACCACGTTTACATGCAACATCGTGCTTACTTAGAGCCTGCTCCAGCTCAATCACCATGGCTTGGTGCACGTCGCTCGTTCCGCTTCTCGCGCGCTCGAGCGCCGACTGGTGCGTGTACGAGTCCTGGTGGCGGCCACACACACGCACATACTCATCAGTATGCAGAATGCCACTGGGTTCGTCACGACAATCAAGCCTATCAAACCTGCAGGACGGACGTACGGTAGCGTAGAAGCATCCGTAGCATCTCAACGTGCTCATGCTGCACGGCCCAGCGGAGAGCCGAGAGACCCGACTTGTCGATGCTGTCGGTGCGCGCGCCTCGCTCCAGCAGGAACCGGACCGCGCCAAGGCGTTTCTTCCGGCAAGCTGCAATGAGCGCGGTCTCCAACTCCTGGATGATGAGGCGTGCAAACGTTAGAGGAGTTCTGTCGATGCAGCAGTCAGACACTCGAGCATCCTCTACGCTCACCTTGGTTGTTTCGTTGACATCGGCCTTATAGCGCAGCAGCAACCGCAGCAGGACGATACTACCCCGCTAGCGTTCACAGCCAGCATCAGTTGGACCGAACGGGAAGTGCTTTCGATCTCCGGCTGACTCGATTGACTCACCTTGGCGGCATATACAATCGGTGGCACGCCCTGGTCAAGAGACGCAACGTGTGAGGCGGTCGATGCACGAGGTGATCACAGAGTGACAGCATGCTTTGACGTACTCGGTCGTCGCGAGCGTTCACGTCGTAGCAGTCAAGGTCCAGCAGCGACCTGCACCACCACAGAAGCGTTTGACAGACCAACAGCAGATATCAGCCATCGCGTGGGCTCGAATCGCCTAGTCTTCCAACCTCGAGACACGTACCAGATGAGCCACAACTCGTCCGGGTACACGCGGGAGCGGTACTAGTACTTTTGCATTTGCATGGCGAACAGGTTCAGCTCGTAGTCGAAGCTCTCCGCGATTGGAATCGCCGTCGCCGCGCGCTTCTTCGACCGCCGCGCCATTGTTGCAGCACTCGAGTACGACGAGGTACTGCAAGGAAGTAGCGACGACGACCATCTCGACAGTATGCACCGCCTAAAATTAGTACTGCAGCCCAGAAAAGCTATCATAATGTGCGCATCATGTTCACGACTCCGTGTGCCTTAATACACCTTCGCGATGAGAGCTCGAGCGCGCGCATCCCCGTCAGAAAAACCCTATCACTCGCGGTTGCGCTCGCGTTTGACCGACGGCTCACCTTCGCGCGCGGAGCTGCGGTGCGAGTCGCGGCGTTCCCGTTTGCCCAGCGCCTCCTCGGCTGTTTTCTCCTCTTTGACCACGGCTTCAGCGTCAACCGCAGCTGGCTCGCTCCCGTTCGCGGCGTCTTCAGCTGAGGTGGCAGTCGGCGTCGCCTTATTCGCGCTGTCCACGGCCATGCCAAGGATGCCCTTCACAAGCGCACCGGCGCCGCCAACGGACAGGTCGAGGTGGTCCACGCTCGACCTCATGGCCGCGCGCATGGTGCGCCAGCAGTGCATTTCGTCCTTGTCGGGCCAGTAGTCCTCCTCGATGCCGTTCTCCGGGTCCCAGGCCTCCGTGAAGCGCTCCATGTACGACGACAGCGGCACTTGCGTCGCTGTATGCCATCATCACAGTGAAGGATAAGTCAGTCACACGCCAGTAGTAGCAGTATGCAACGCATTCTGACGCACCTCGACCGTCGCCCTTGATTCTCTGCAGGATATGAACCGGCTGCGAGCTCTCGGTGAGGATTTGCTCAAGCAGCGGCGCCGCGAGCGGCTTGCGCTTCGGTGCGGCCTGCGTCGCCGCTGCCTCGCTTTCCTTCTCCTCTGGTGGGAACTTCTCGTACGGCGGGCACTTGGCCATCTTCCACTTGATCCAGTTGCGCTCCCGCTCGAGCACGGACGACACCATCTCGCTGAACCCCTCGCCATCCGACGGGGTCTGCTTGAGCAGCGTGATCACGCGCTTCTGCAATTCTGGGATCTTGGACTTGGGCGTCGAGCTGCCTTGCGGCGGCGCAACCCGCGACAGGTCGTTGAACAGGATGAGGAACTGCGTGAGCACGCACTCGCGCAAGATCGGGTCGCGCAGCTGCAGACGGAAGAGGCGGCTGTTGGTGAGGTATTTGGGCTGGAAAAAGTGGTCGCCCGCCTCCGTCGCGCTGCTCCCAGCGGCGGCGGTGGCGCCCATCATGTCCCGCGTGCGCTCCAGGTCGTCCGGGGAGAACGCGTTGCCCTCGAAGGCGGCCAGGACGACGTTCAGCTCGGCAAACTGTCAGAATCCATTCATGAGTAACCTGCCCCAACACTGGCAACGATCACAACAGTGCGCGAGGGGAGGACGTACGAACTTCTCCCAGCCGTCAGCGCTTTGAGTGGCGAGACTGTGCTCGCGGAAGAACCGCTGGACCCCCCAGAACGTGCGGTACAGGTTGTAGTCGATCGGCCCGGACTCCGTCTTGGAGCTCTTGTCGATCTGATCAGGCAGCGTGTCCACAACCCAGCTCAGTGACTTCAGTGACTACTTCGCAGCCGTGCAGACTTTCAGCTCGTTACGGCTGCTCACCTCGATGGCGGGGGCGGCGCTAGCTTCCTTGTCGACATCGGCGACCTCTCCTGCGTAGAACTCGTCCTCGTCTTCGTACACAGTCACGTTGGTCACGTTCGCCTGGCGGTTTGACCAACACAGCGTTAGATAAGATGAGGGCACGGACACGTCTACCACAGCAGTAGCACGAAGGGGAGTCACTGTTCCGCCGCCACGCACCTTGCCCGTGAGGTTGACGGCGGAGCGCTCCGAGAGCGAGAAGGTGAACGACAGGAACACGAGGATCTTGCCGCAGAAGACGCTGTTGTGCGTCTTGGAGAGCCGGCGCAGCAGCGCGTTGCACATGCGCAGCAGACACAGCGAGGCCTTGGTGCGGCCCCCCTTGGTGATGAAGTGCGACTGCAGTCAAACGAAAGAGTTATAAGACCAGGCACACCAGACACCGCTCGGACGAAGAGCGTGCACGAGCAGCGCCACAGTAAGACGTGTACGGTACCGTCGCGAGCTTCTCCTTGCGGGTCTCGAGCAGGTCCCAGAGCTTCTCGCACGTGCTGATGATCTGTCCCTCCATGAGGTCCTCGAGCACCTTGTAGGGCGCGTGGTTGATCAGGAGCTGGCCCACGACGCCCTCGATGCACAGGTCCAGCAGCGCGGGCACGCCGACGGCCTCGGGCGTCGCATCCGGCTCCGTCAGCAGCCGCCACGATAGGTCCTCCACGACCTTCTGCACCGCCAGGTCCAGCACGTTGTGCGCAAAGTCCTCGGGCCGCGACGTCTCCAGCGAGCGCTTGACGCCCGCCAGCGTGTCCGCGTGCAGCTCCCCGAGCCGCGCGAGCGCATCCGGCCGCTGGTAAAAGTCGCCCAGCGCCTTCTGCGCCCATCATACGGCCAGCAATAACGTTCATAAGAGAGGGAAGACACAGTCAGAAACTACAGCGACGGGCCCATACACGGATCTATACGATCGCTATCGATAGCGACGACGATGAGCGGGAACAGGCAGCGCGAGGGCACGCACCTCGGCCGACCGCGCGAGCTCCAGCGCCATTTCCCGTGCTTTGGTCTGTTGTTTCCTTGATCGAGCGAGCGTCCAACAACGGAAGCGGCGGTCCAGCTACGTGGACCACACAACTACGTGGACCACATTATCCTGAGAATTATTTTTGTGGTCAACATCAACTGAGTGAGTGAATAAGTTTATGTGGAGCACACCAGGTTTGTATCCTGAGGAGTCGCGCTGGTCAATTCCGCTTTGAAAGTAGCCATGCTCACGGCCGCCATTTTTGTCGATCCGCGTCATGCCGGGCGGTGATGGACGGCGTGGGACCAGAGTATTCAATGCGTTCGCAAACGCTAGAGAAAAATCGCCGCATCAGCGCTTGGCCCGTCATCGTCGTGAGTCATTGTACTGTGTACTGTACAGTATGCATTGGAGGCGCCACCGAAAGCGCGATTCCCCGTCTGCACGGCGTACACTCTGGGGTGTACGTGCACCCCAACATAATGATAGCATCAGCCATGGGTGCTTGGTCGAAAAGGGGGTTCTCTCGCGGGCAACGGAATCCGTTGAACGGACACCTTCCCCCTTCAATCGACCATGCGCGGCGCGCACATTCAACGAGAGTCGCTATCCACGAGGGCTTCACGCGCAAACAGGGCGGTCAAGCCAATAGTGTTTTGTCTTCCTATGCAGACTCGATAGGCAGGGACGAAGGCGGCGCTTATTCTTCCAACCACTGTACGTTCATTTCCTTTGACTGCGGCATCCGTGCTGGGCCGCGTTTACAGCGCAGCCCCCTACAACTCATGAGAGACAAGACAAGTGGCCCGTCCCTAGGTCAGGTGAAGAATGCCACTGCAAAAAAGAAGGCGTTGGGACAGATCCGGATCCAGAGCCGACACCAGTCCGCTCACGTGACGCGCATGGCTTCGCACTGGAAAATGGAGCGCAGCGGTCCATCTCTCGCGTCTGATTGGTTCCGCGCGCGCGTCACACGTGGTGACGTCGTACGTCGGAATGATTGTCCCACAGCGATGTCGGCCCAGTCCCAGGCAGGTGACCTCTCCATGACGACTGCGTGCCCAGTACGAGCCTTTTTGCGACGGAAACTTCCGTGCTGGTCAGCTAGTTCGCCCCCGGGTGTGAACACCATTTGTGCTGGGCAACAAGAGAGAATCTCGAGCCAAGCTCGCAGTCGAGCGTGGATCGATCTTTGACCTTGAAGGGAAAGGCCCCGCGGTGTACATCATGGGCGCCAACTGGCAGCCTGGATATGGGCCGAGAGCGACACCGCCATGGTCGGTCGACTTGATGGTGGAGGGGAGGGGCGACGTCGCTGCGCCCAACAGCGTGTTCACATCTAACGCCCGCCCACTCGCGCGACGTCATCGCGCCCCGTCATCGCGCCCCGTCATCGCGCCCCATCCTCCGCCCATACTGAACCCAAGTCAAAGAAAGGCCGTCTGCAAAAACAAGATGCCACGAAGAGCAACCCTCTCAGGTCGTGGAACACTTCCGAGACCAGATCAATGCGCCAGTACTGCACACAGTGTACATGGCGCGATGATGGACGCGCGCCCCGTGTATTTCCGATAACGGCGTGCCGGTCCCTCGCCATTCTCGCATTTGCCTCGGTCCGCGCGCTTCTCCTTCTCCCGTTCGACGCTCTCGGATCAACATGGTCGAGCTCCCGCAGCAGTCGCTGTTCACGAAGACGGCGGAGCACGCGCCGCACTCACTGACGCTGTCGTACGGGTCGCTGGGCGAGAAGAGCGCGACCGCTGCGCACTTGCTGCCCAACTTTGAGCCGAGCCCGCGCCGCGACGCCCGGCGGCTGTGGAAGTGGTACGTCAACATGGCGCTCATCAACTTCGTCGAGTTCGCGGCCGAGTCCTCGCGGGGCGTCGTGCTGGCCACGCTCTTCCTGTACACCAAGTCGCTGGGCGGCGACCTGGCCTTCATGGGGCTGCTCACGTCGCTCTTCTCGGTGGGGCGGCTCATCTCGT
>JAADYG010000634.1:0-18649 GCA_023338115.1 Phytopythium boreale | reverse complement strand
CTCTAGAACGTTCTAGAAAGCTAAATAACACGGGGTGTTTGAGAATCTCATATACTTTTGACCACCCCGATTTTGGACCCCTCTCTGGATCGATCACTTACTCAAATCAAGTGCGGAAAAAAATGCTGCCATCGTCTCAAATACGATTTGAGGAGTATTTGGGCCGATTTTGAGCGTTGTAGAGTTCCTATTGGCTGATTTTCGGACCAAAATTGCGACCTCATTTACTTTTGGCCAGGACTGTAACACCGCCATGATAACGTTGTGCGTCACGCGGTTCCATTCGATTTGATTGACTGGCCGGCCCGCCACCTCATGCGCCTGGGCTTGCCGCTGCTTCGCGCTCGCTCGACGACCCGCAGGTGCTACAGTTCCCCAGCCATGGCCGCGACGACACCAACGAGCGCCGGCGTCGGCGACCTGACGACGCTCGGGGCGCTGCGCGAGCGCGCGCGCGTGCTGATCGTGGGCGACGGCAACTTCTCGTTCGCGCGCGCCTTCCTGCGGCACAATGTCCCGCGCCTGGCCGACGGGTCGCTGGAGGTGACGGCCTCGTCCCTCGACTCGCGCCAGGAGCTGGCCGACATGTACCCGAACAGCGCCGAGATCCTGGACGAGCTGGCGCGCGGCGGCGTGCGCGTGATGCACCAGATGGACGCCACGGCGCTCGAGGCGTCGGCTGCGCTGTCGGCGGGCGCGCCGCCTGCGACGGCGTTCGACCGCGTCGTGTTCAACTTCCCGCACTTCGCGGCGGGCGGCAACCGGCGCAACAAGATCAGCCGCCACCGGCAGCTGCTGCGCGAGTTCTTCGCCAGCGCGCGAGGCGTGCTGCGCGACGACGGACAGGTCTGGGTCACGCTGTGCCGCGGCCAGGGCGGCACGCCGCTGGACGAGCAGCGTGCGCCGCGGGCGTTCGGAGACACGTGGCAGATCGTGCTCTGCGCGGCCGACGCGGGTCTGCTGCTGCTCGACGCGCACCTGTGCCCCGTGGACAAGCTCGAGGCCCTGGGCTACTACAGCGTGGGCTACCAGCTGCGCGAGAAGGCTTTCTGGACGCACGACAGCGTTACGCACGTGTTCGTCAAGGAGGGCGGCGGCGCGACGGCGCAGTTCCCCATGAAGTGGGCTCGCGACATGAGCGTGTGGGTCGACTGCGACGATCAGAACGAGCTGGACGAGTTCGTGAAGCGAGTACTGCGCGAGCACTTCCCGCCGCCCGCTAGCGTGGAGCTGAGCCAAGTGGACGCGTACACGTGCGGCACGACGGGCAGGAAGGCCGTGACGTACCGAGTCGAGGTCGCCAGCCGGCACGAGGCGCTGTCCCGCGAGCGCATGAACGCGCGGACGACACACGCGCTCACGGCCATCGAGCAGTCGCCGCTCGCGTCCTCCCGCGCGAAGTAGCGCAGACGCGATAGGAATCGTCTGGCAGGTCGGTTGCGACGTAGGATGCAGACAACCTATAGAGCACAGCGTCTGCGGTTGATATTTATACGAATAGAAGGCAACCTGTGGCGCTACCGGCACACGCAACGCAAACGCGATCGATGCTCATCCTTGGCGCGCTCAGAGTGAGAGGCCGACGTAGAGCAGCATGTTGGCGAGGTTGCCGACGACGTGCATGGCGCAGTGCCAGGCCGAGGACACGTGCAGGTCGGCAGTGCGGCGCGCCTGGAAGTAGCAGAATCCCGTGTTGACCACGAAGAGCGCGTACGCGGCCTGGTACAGCGCGTCGTCGCACAGCGCGCAGCAGTAGACGTGGTAGGCCACGGCGGCGAACACGGCCGTCATGTCGGCCGTGCGCCGCCAGCCGCGCACCGGGCGCCGCCAGTAGTTGAGCGACGTGAGCAGCACGAGGAACGCGACGGCCGCGCAGTCCCAGAGCCCGTTCTGCGCCGCCACCAGCACCGACAGCGCCGTCGTGAACGACGAGCGGAACAGCCGGCTCGCGTACTTGGGCGGCAGCACCACCGTCTCCTTGCTCGTCTCAGTCGTCTCAGTCGTCGTCGGGGCCGCCGCCCTGCTCTTCCTCCGCCTCGTCGCCATGGTTAGCGAGCTGCTTCTTCACGTCAGTCTCTCGTCCGTCCTTCTCTCGGCCGGCTTGTTGGTTTATGCCGTGGTCACGACTGTGGCTTCTCGACGGATTCCGCGTCATCATCATCCTGAATCCCGTTGCATGGGTTCATTCGTCAAAACAGGGTGCGTTCAGTGACATATTGTCTCAATACATGGTGTAACCTTGGCAGACGATGCAAATGAACGGTGTAAAACGGGGGAAGAAACGGTACAACTAGGGGTACGTGTCAGAACAGGGTGGGATACATGCGTACCCCCATGCAGCGCGACGGGGTACGTACCCATCCCGTAGGGATCCCTTTGGGAGTCAAACGCGACAGCAATCGTCACCTTGTCTATGGGATGGGGGCGGTGGCGGCGTCTATTGCTCGTACATTGGACTCGCTGGGCCCCCCTCTCTCTCTCTACGGGTTCTAGCCGCGCAGGCTAGCGCTGTCGACGTACACCTCCTCGATGCGCTTGAGCACCACGTCGTGCAGCAGGTCGAGCGTCTCGTGGAACGAGTGCAGGTTGATGCGGATCTCCGTGAACGGCACGACGCCCTCCTGTTCGGCGTGCGCCGTTAGGTACTGCTGGACGCGCTGCAGGTTGCGGAAGCCCGTGTCCGCCGCCCTCTCGGTCCGGTACCGCGGGTCCGGCGAGTGCGTGATGAAGCTCAGGTGGTCCGCCTCGTTCAGGGTGAGCAGGAAGGGCACGACGATGCCCGGGGACTCGCTCCGGCTCGCCGCGGCCGCCAGCTGCGTCTGGTAAAGCCGCGGGTCGATGTGGAAGCCCTCGATGATGAGCGACTTGCCGTCCTTGAGGCACTTGTTGATGTCAGAGCTCACGCCCTCGCGCACCACCTCGCAGTCCTTCTTGTACGCGTCCACCAGCGCGTCGGGCGAGTTGAACTCCACGTCCGTATACGACACGCGCTCCTTCCTGCCGGGAACGGGTTGCTGTTGGTCAGGCCGTGCGCGTACATAGCAGAGCGTCAACCGTGTACGAAGGGCACCCACCCGGAGAAGTTGCACATGAGCTCGAAGATGAGGTCCGTCTGCAGCACGCTCGACAGGTTCAGGCGGTCGGCGAGCTGTAGTCACCATCGGGAGTGGAGTCGCAAGACGCAGTAGTTGGTCAGGATGGAGCGCACACTGGCAGGAAATGGACGTGACGGACCTTGGTGGCGAGCGTCGACTTGCCCATGCACGCCGTGCCCGCGAGGATGATCAGCAGCGGCACGCGGTTGCGGTGGAAGCTGTCCATTGCGGTCGTCAGTGCGTCATGTGTGCTCAAGTCGAACGCAACGGCGCGCAAGAGCAGTTGATGGACGCGCACCTCGTCATCATGCGGTAGCGCGAGATGTAGGCCTCTCCGTAGCCGAACGCGAGCATCGTCTTGTACAGAAAGTCCTCGAATTGCTCCTGCACATGGCCGAGTCGATCCACAGACACGATGCGTATTTGACTGACTGCCGGTATCGTCAGCTGCGCGTGGGAGGAACTGCGGTCGGTACCTGCATGATGTCGGTCAGCCCGAGGTCCACCAGCGTCTGCATGAGCCAAAACCAGCACCGCAAGTGAGAAACAGCACGCTAACCGCCCTGCAGAGCCAGCAGGAGCCGCCGCCCATACCCGCTTGAGGTCCAGCGAGATCTGCACGGCGTCCTTGGATCTGATCTGCGCATTGCCACCGTCAGCTCCGACATTCCTCGTGCGCCTCGGACTGCAGTTCAAGACACGCATCGAGACAAGCAGCTACTGCACAGTACTGCACCTTGGTGCCGACGAGCGCGCGCGAGACGAGGTAGCGCGAGAGCACGTAGACGTGGTCCTCGACCCAGACGCGCACCTTGACGAAGTCGTACTTGGACTGGTTGCGCCGCTCGACCACCTCCTGCGCCGGCTCCTCCTCCTTGGCGGCCGCCGCGGGCGTGCCCAGCCCGTGCGCGTCCATCTCGTTCAGGCTCATGGCGTCGCTGGTAGTACTGTACTTGCCGGTATATTGCGGCCGCCTTGAAGCGGTCTGGTCGGTCGGGAGGCCTGAACTTGCTTGGGCGTGGTGAACGAGGATGCGTCGCGTGGTGTGATACAGAAAAATGGAGAAAACCACAGCAAAAAAAATGGAAACTGGGCAGATTCGGCTCTCTGATTGGTCGAATATGCGCGTAACCTCTCTCGGATTGGTCGAAACCCCAACTTCGCATGATTTGGACCGCGCCCGGTTTGAAATGTGGGACGCCGCCGTTGGGACAACGTCGCCATACATATCCAAAGAGAAACGGCGAGAAGGAACGCGGGAACACGAGGGAGCGCGCTCGCAGGGAGGACGCGGCGGCGCATGGGCGACGAGGAGAACGCCAACCGGAAGCGCAAGCGCGCCGAGGAGGAGAAGCAGGCGCTGGCGCTGGCCAAGGCGCTGGCCGGCGGCTCGAGCGACAGCAACAACCAGGCGGAAGCGCACGAGGAGGACGAAGCCCTCCATCGACAGACAACCATGCAGCAGGACGCCGAGGCGGAGGACGACCGCGGCAGCAACGCCAGCACGACCGCGACCGCCGATGACGAGGCGCTCGGCCGCGAGCGCGCGCGCGTGCGCCGCCTGCTCGAGCCCTTTGCGCGCGAGCAGCTGCTCGAGATCCTCACCAACGCGTACGTAGCGTGTGCCCTTGTGTGTGTCTCTCTGTGCGTGGTGTGTCCTACGCCTGGGCGATGGCGCGAGACGATGAGGCGGACGCGAGTCTCGGCCCGATAGAGCTACACGTACATGTGTGTTTGTGTGTGTGCGACGCAGCGAGTGTTGACGTCCGTGGCTGTCTGTGCTCTGTATATTGCGTGGTGGGGACCGACTCGTGCGTTGCGTTGCTGGCGTCTCCGGTGTCTTGCGACTCAATGACATGCTACACTCCCGCAACGCTGCTTGCTCGCGGTTCCTAACGGGTCCAACCGACCGTTGATGCACGCAGCGCGACTCAGTTCTCTGCCGTCTTGGATGAAATCAAGGCAGTCGCGAGCGTCGACGTGACCCACCGCAAGGTGTTTGTGCGCGGCCTGGCCTGGGAGACCAAGACGGAGCACCTGAAGGAGGCCTTCTCGGTCTTCGGCGACGTGCAGGAGGGCGCCGTCATCTTCGACAAGAGCACCGGCAAGTCGCGCGGCTACGGGTTCGTCACGTTCGTCGACATGGAGGCCACCCAGCGCGCCGTCGACCAGCAGACCATCGCCATTCAGGTGCGCCCGCCGCTGAACAGCCCGTTGTCCGTCTTGTGCTTGAACTGAAGAGTGTGTTTCGTGTTTCTATCCACGACGACAGGGCCGCAAGGCTACTTGCAATCTGGCGGCGGTGCGGTCGCACGAGGAGCACCACCACAGCAACAACCACCAGCACCACCGCGGCGGGGTCGCGTCGCCAGTCGGCCACACAGTCTACACCACCCCCATGCCGCCTCCCTCGGTCTACTCGATGATGGGCGGGCAGCCGATGCCGCCGCCGCCAGTGTCGCCCGCCGGGTCGATGGGAATGCAGCAGTCGCAGCACTCTGGGCCGGCGTCCATCGCCGAGCGGAAACTCTTTGTGCGGGGGCTTCCGTGGGAGACGACCGACGAGTCGCTGTGTGAAGAGTTCCAGAAGTATGGCGAGCTGGACGAAGCCTCGGTCGCGCGCGACCGCAAAACGGGCAAGAGCAAGGGCTACGGCTTCGTGACGTTCAAGCACAAAGCGGCCGCTGATCGCGCGCTCGCGCAGCCGCAAAAGTTCATTGACGTGCGTGTTGTTGTGTCGCTCCTTCGGCTTTTTGAGAGGTGCTGACGAGTGAATGTTGCGTTTGATGGCAGGGACGAGCAACGACGTGCAATTTGGCCAACCAAGGCGCCAACGGCGCTCGCGGGAGCCTGCCAACGCCGGTGGCGCCGGTGCTACCAGGGTACGCGATGCCCATGCAGCAGCTCGGCATGTACGCGCCGTACTCTGGCGCGCCCCATCTTCCCCAGCAACCCATGCCGGCGTACGCCCAGTACCCGCCACCTCCGGTCCAAGACCCGTATCGGCATCCACAGCCGTACGGACCAGCGTATTATCACCAGGCGCAGCCCCCGCCGCCTCCGCAGCACGTGGTTGCACGTCGGCCGTGATGGAGACGAAGACAATCAAGGTATTAGCTCTGACTTTTGGAGCAGGTGGGATTTTGCGAAGCGCCAAGTGGGCGAAGAAGGAAGCACGGGGAGAGCGAAGGCTCCTCCCGCACTAATCGTAATGGTAAGAACAGATTGACGCAGCTAGCTGCTCTTGGCGGCCTTGGCCTTGGGGCTCGCGCCCGCCTGGCCCTCGACCGCGCGCCAGTACGCCGGCGCCAGCGAGCACGTGGTCTTGGAGCACAAGTCGTTCTTGGTGACGTGGCGCAGCTATTATCCAGTGATGAAGCGAATCAGTACAAGTCAGTCCAGAGACGCTCGACACCACCTTTTCTCCGGTCGATAGACTCGCCGCACCTTGTCGAAGAAGAGCAGTCCCGACTGCTTCTCGATCACGTCGAGCGGCGCCTGGAACTCGCGCAGCTCCTTCTTGTCGCCGATCGGGCGGTTCGGGAGGACGAAGCCCGCCGTCACGAAGGCGCTGCCGCGACGCTCGGCCAGGATGACCTTGAAGAAGTGCGTGGGCACGGCGACGGCGTCCGGCGGCGTGCCGATGACCGGGTACGACACCGAGTACTCGCCGGTGCGCTTGTCTTTCTGGCTCGCAAGCGGACGAAGACGCACGTGGGTCAGTCCACGCTACTGCCAAAGACCTGACTTAACGCACTCTGCTCGATGTACCGTCGGGAGGAAGAGCGGGCCCGTGACAACGTAGACGGCGTCGTACTGGTGGGCCAGGTGGCGCACGAAGCCCTCGAGCCGCGACCAGTAGCCGCGGTTGAAGCCCGCGCCGACCTGCGGCGAGATGTTGGTCATGAGGAAGCTCTCGTCCATGGCTGTCTGCGAGTGGCTCATGTCGCCTGCAGTGTTCGCACAGCGGCGTCAGAGGTTAGAAGCCAGCGAGACCGGCGATGGAGCAGCGCCAAGGGACGAGCGGAAGCGTACGCGCCGGCGCGAGGTGGCCCTTGTCGTAGCCGCTCTTGAGGAACTGGCTCGGGTGCACGCGGAAGGCGTCGGGCGCGTCGGCGTCGGCTTTGAAGGCCGACCTGGCGCGGTCCGCCTCATCAGTCGCGCGCAGCGAGTCGCGCGTCAGCCGCTCCATCACCCACGCCGGGTTGCGCGTGCTTTTGGTGGCGTCACGAGTGATTATGCATGAAATGATTAGCTGCAGTCCATCATGCTGTGTGGCTGGTCTGGGCTGTAGCCTACCGGTAGTCGTAGGACGCGACGTAGCCGCTGCGCACGAGCACGTTGGCGCTGGACGGAACTCCGTAGCGCAGCGCCTCATGGTGCGCGAGAGTTGTAGGCGTCTCCTCCTTGTCGTCGAAGTCGTGCGGCTCGCGCTCCGGGAAGAGCAGGAACGTTCCGACCGCGCCGATCCAGATGCCCACGGCCACGCCCGTCACCGTGCGCCTACAACGACGCACGCACGGGTCAGACACGCACACCCACAGTAGCACACACTGCGTAGTCTATTAGGCGGACGCACCGGAGACTCGGCGGCAGTGCCGCGAGCAGCGGAGAGGCCGACCGCCGACGCTGCTTCATGCTGGTCAAGGTGTTGTCGGGTGGCCAAGGTTACGCTTGTCATCGTTGATCGGGTTACTCCTGACGGTTACCGTACATGAGCGTAACCACGCCCAAATGGGTTACCCGACCTACGGCGGACGGTCCGCTCGCTGGAGCGGACGGGCGGACGGGTAAACGGGTCAAACCCATCAGCGAATGCACAGGCTTCTCGTCAAAACCCACCCGCGCTGATCAGGTGAGTGGCGCCAGGAAACGACACGCCAAGCGCAGTGGAGTCGAGTCCAAGGACGAACGAAGTGAAGCGAGGACGCAGACCGCAAGCTCGGGGAGGCGCCATGTCGAGGAAGAACAACCGCAACAAGATCAAGTCCCAGTACGAGCTGGAGGTGCGTGCTGCCGCGCTGTGTGTGTGACTTGGGGTTTGTATGCTGACGCGACCGGGAACGCAGGTGGTCAAGGAGAAGGAGCGCAAGGAGAAGCTCATGAAGAAGCGCGAGCGGGTGCATCCTCTCTTGTTGCATATTACTGCGGACGTTGTGAGTGTAGAGTTCGACTGACGATGCGTGTGACCGACCGACCGACCGACCGATGGCGCCAACAGAAAGCGCAGAAGACCGAGACGGTCAAGAAGGTGTCGCGCAAGGTGCTGCGCCGCATGAAGCTGCGCGAGAAGGAGCGCGAAGAGAAGGGCGAGACGGACGAGAAGAAGAAGAGCGCCAAGCCCGAGAAGATGGAGGAGTAACGCGCCTCTTGGACGTCCAGGAGGCGCCGCTCTCGTGTAACACGGCGGTAACTACATAGATTTTGATGGCAAAACTGTTTTGGTTGGTGATACCATAGTGAACTGTTCCTGCTGACGAGCCCGAGGAGCGCGCCGGATGGGTCTACAGACCGTCCAGGCAGCTCGACAGTACGCTGTCGCGCTTCTCCATGTCCTGCAGCGTTTCCTGCGTGGTCCATCAACACATTGGTCAGACTACTACTATCCGTCATGATGTCCCGTCAACCACAAGAGCCGACGGACCTGCACGATGGATGCCAGCAGCGCCTTCCACGCGTGGTCGAGCGCCAATGTCTTGGCCTCCACGTCCGAGGCGCTCGAGAAGATCTCGGCCACGCTCACGGACGCCAGCGCCGCGCCGGCCGAGCTGCTAAGCGCCCGGAGCGACTTGGCCTTGTCCCGGTCTCTTACTTTGGCCGGCGTCCCTGCTACTGCTGACCGCTGCTGGGGCGTCGGAGGGTCTGAGCTGACGGTGGCACTCTCAGCCGAGCCGATCGCGGACTTGCTCGGCTTGAGAAAGAGCTGCTTGCCCACGAGGCGGTCCGTCAGCGAGATCTCCTCCCCGTTCAGGCGCACGACGTTCTGGTCGGCAGCACAGCGAGAACGAGCGGCGTAAGCGCATTGGTGAGCCGGTTCGTGAGCGAGGACAGCGGGGAATCAACCACTAAGGACGCTGCTTACGCTCAGTCGCGCGCCGACGAATCGCTTGAGCAGGTGCTTGCCGCACACGGGGTTGTGCGAGATAAAGACCTGGCGACAGAGCCGAGCATCGAGTCACTACAAAAACGTCAAGCACAGCGTATTGACCGCTCCACGCTCACCTCTTCCGCCTTGGAGCCGAGTCCAGCGAGCCACGAGAGCTGCGCGAACGCTCGGAGGTCGTTGTGCGCGAGGTTGATGCGGCGCAGGCGGCTGAAGAGCTTGAGCTGGGCAGCGCAGGCCTCGGCCGAGACCTTGTCGACGTCGATGTACCGGAACGCGACGCAGTTGACCACCGAGCGCGCGCGCGTCGACTCGAGCGCGTCCAGCGCGTTGCCGTACACGGCCAGCACGCGGTGGTCGCCGTGCACCTCGATCTCCGAGAAGCCCGTGTTGTTGTTGTGTATGGTCGCGTCTTCTCTCGCCGACGGCTTGAGCTCTCGCTCTTCGTATCCGGTTGCGATCGGTAAGTCGGTCGTCGCCGTGTCGCTGCCGCTACTGACCCACGAGGTATCAAGCGGCCGTGGCTTCTCCCGGCTTAAAGAGGTGCTCGTGAGGCTCTCGCGCTTGCTCCACAGCACTCTAATGCACGATACGGCGTGTGCGCGGTGCGCTTCTTCGGCCTCGTCCTGCTCCTGGCTCGCGGGCGTCGACGACGGCGACGCGAAGAACTGCGCGGCCTCTTGCCTGTCGGCGTCGCTGAGCGCCCGCAGATCCAAGTGCCGCAGCGCCGGGAAGCTTTGGATCATGCGCGCGCGGTAGTTGCCGGACTCGCACACGGCATTCACGTCCAGCCGCAGCTCGTTGATGGAGACCACCTGGAAGAGCGGTTCGATCGCCTCGAGCGTCTCCAGCTTGTTGTTGGACAGGAAGAGCCGCTGCAGGGACGCGAGGTTGCCGATGGCGCCGATGCGACTGATGGCGTTGCGGCGGAGGTTGAGCTCGTTCAGCAGCGACAGCTTGTCCACGCCCTCGAGCGCCACGATCTTGTTGCCGCCCAGGTTGAGCACGCGCAGCTCCCGCAGCTCGTTCAGGTTCTGCATCTGCTCAATCTCGTTGCTGCAAAGCGGCAAGAGACGAAGGCCAGCATGAGTCCCGACACACGAACTGCAACCTGAACGTTGACCGTCACACCTGTGCAGGTCCAGGACGTCGAGCTTCTTGAGGCACTCGAGGTTCTCGATCACCTTCAATCGGTTCTTGCCCATCATGAGCACGCGCAGGTTGGGTACCACGTCCAGGTTCTCGAGTTTCTGCCATCAAGCGTTAGTCACCGCCAGCACCGACAAACCACCACAGAAGTGGCGAGCGCGCACCTCGATCCGGTTGTTGTACAGGTCCAGGAAGATGAGGTTGGGCAGGCCGAAGAGGTTCTCGATCCTGCGGATGGCGTTGTTCTGCAGGTTCAGGAGCCGCAGCACCTGCTCGCCCTCGAGCAGCGGGATGACCGGGAGGTTGCGCCGGTCCAGGTTGAGCCGCTCCGGGTTGGAAGTCTTGGCCTGCTGTGGCTCGTTGCATTGTTAGCGACGGCGAGGCGTGTATCGATATCGTGTGCAGCTTTACGCAAGCCAAGACCCGACCTTTTGGTTCCGGTAGACGACCGGCACGCCCGGGATCTCGGCCGTGACTGCGAAATACACCTGATCTTACGCCGCATCTCCATCACTATCTGTTCCTGCGGGCTTCCCCGCCCGCATTAGGCGGAAAGAGCGAGCGCACGCACCTCTTGCTGCGGCGCGTCGTTCCTCTGCTCAGCGTTGGCTTTGAGCGCGTCGGGCGTCGACGCAGTCTCCCGTGTCGCGGAAGACTGCGGCAGCGCCTTCCTGACCGTGGCGCGCTTGCTGTCGATGTCGAGCACCTGCGACTCCATTGTGCGCGGCCGGACGAGCTCCAGGCGGTCAACGCGCTTGGGTGACGGCGTCTGAAACAGCCATCGATCGCAAGTACCGTGGTCAGAGTCATTGCCGCACATGAACGTTATAGCCATGACTTACGTTCGAGTAGTCGGCTGCGTTGATCCCGGCTTCTGGGGCTCTCCTGGGGAGTTCAAGCACGACTCATCCGTCACGACGACGCAGATTGCAAGAGACGATGGAGAGGACACTCACCTTACGTAGCCGCGCACGTTCGCAAACCCTCCGTCGTCGGCGAGCTGGTGGCGGGTCTCCGCCACGGCCTTAACCACGTTCGCATTCACGAAAGAAGGCATTTGAGTCGCCCACTACAACCTCCAAGAACGGGATAACCTCGCGGCATGATCTGGTACCTCGTTGGCGGTCGCTGGCCGCTGCGCGAGCTCCTTCAGCGACAAGTTCCGCTCGGACTTTGCCGCTCCAACCGCTCTCTGTCGTGTTCACGGGTGGTCAGACCCAGCCAGGAGAGTCGTGCAAGTACACGGGAGGCTACCAACCAGACTGACGACGGAGCGCCGCGGCATGCGCTCCACCGGCGCCGGCGACGTCTGCGCCGGCAAGAAGGCGGTCGAGTCGAACACGCGCGGATGTGAGACGGACACGGATCGGTGGCGACTCGGACTGCCCAGCGACTCGTCCAGCGCCGGCTGCTTGGTCAACCGCAGGTTCTGCGCAAATTTCTGCGCCGTCACCTTGCGCGGATGCAGCGCCAGTGGCCGGGAGGCGCCGCCGCGAGCGGTGGCCGCTGTCAGTATAACAAGCGTCAGTCGGTAGCACCGGGCGGGGAGATGGACGAGTGGACGAGCGCACAGTTGTGATCGGACAGCTCCGGGAAGTGGCTCGACGGCTGCGTCGGCGTCAGGCTAGGGCGCTTGTCGTAGTTTGCCGCGCCCGTGGTCGCGTCAGACGCTCGTGCCTGATCATTATCCAGTCATTCAGCTACAGCACGAGCGCGAGGTGCGCAATGACAAGAGTGGCGACACACGATGGTCGAGAGCTTCTCCTTGCGCGCAGCCGCGATCTTGCTGAAGAGCCCGAGCGCCACGTCGCCGCCGCTACGGCGCGCCCCATTGCCGCCGCCCACCGCTGCCGGAGACGCAGAGGACGGCGACGCCGGAAGAAACGGCGAGGCCGAGGCCGAGGCGGTGGCAGCGGCGCTCGCGGACGGCATCGCTTCCATTGGAGACCTGTAGTTTCAAAAGTTGATCTTGAAAAGGCGCGGGGAGAGAAGAGAACAGACCAGATCATTGCATAAACGCTGCATTTGAAATAGCTTGAGTTTTGTATTGGATCGGGTTAGTGCATGCTTCAATGTGCCTTCAACTGGTCTTAATGAGCGCCTGAGACGAGAGCGAACGGTGAGACGCGCTGACGGTTATGAAGGAACAGCGAGGCGGCCAACTCGGTCTATTGCTGTTTGAAGGCGTCCAGCGTTTCCATCTCCCCTCGTACTTTGCAGCGTGTTTTGCTCGTGGTGCTGCTCCTCAGCCGTGCATTCGATCAGTAGCCAACGCCAGAGAACCTCTACTACTGTTCGGTCCAGTCTGCATCGACCCAAGCGCGTACGTTACAACACATCGCTGTCACACCCCTTCACCCTGGAGCACGTTGACGTTCTGCCTCGCCATGTGGCGCGTGAGGGGGATCAGCATCGCCTCTATCAGCACGCCGCACGTGTACACCACCGCGGCGACGAGGAAGCAGACGCGGTAGCCGTACGCGTCGACGACGAACCCGCCGAGCACGGCGCTGCCGGCCCACGAGAACATGGACAAGCCCTCGAGCGAGTTCCACCGCGCCCGGTACTCCTTGGCGACGAAGTCCATCAGCAGCGACTGCCGCAGGGGGTTGGTGCACTGCATGAAGGCCTCGCGCGCCAGGAAGAGCGCGCACTGGACCTGCACCTGCTCCGATACGACCATCGCCGCCAAGCTGACGGTGCCCAGTACCCTGGAGGCGACGATCATGGGCATGCGACCCGTGCAGGTCGAGAAGAACTGCGCGAAGAGCGAGCAGAGCGCCACGCACATTGGCTGCAGCACGAATAGCGTCTGCACATTGATCGGGGACAGCGCGAACTCCTTGTACAGGAACAGCGGAAAGTAGCTCGCGGCCAGGCCCGTGCCGTTGCTGATCACAAAGTCCGAGACGAACAGCAGATACGGCACGTGCGACGTGTTGAGCAGGCCGCAGCAGATGGACACGGGCCACGCGGGCGGCAGGTCGTTGTCCGTGGTGGCCATGTCCGGCGCATTGCTCACACACTCACTGATGGCCGAATGCGGCGACTTGTAGCCTCCGCTCATGGCCGTTGGCGCCATCAGCAGCCGCGAGAACTCGCTCGGAGAGGTGACGGTGCAGAGCGAGTTGGTTGAGCGGCTGGGCATCGGCACCGCGCTGTCGCTGTCGACGCCCTCCGGGTTGGCGACGTCGCTGAACTCCGGGTCAAAGTTGCGCTCGATGGACCAGAGCTCGCGCTCGACGGCCATCACGCGCAGCCTGTTCTCAAAGGCAAAGTCGTCGTTGAAGAGGAACAGGATGCCCATGGAGGCCGCCGCGAGGAGCGCGCCAAACATGAACACCGGCCGCAGACTCGCGAGCTCCCATGCGTCGCCGTACTTCCAGAAGAGCAGGATCGCGCAGAACGGGCCGATGACGAGCGCGACGTTGAGCATCACGTGCTTAAGCATGAAGGGCATCGAGCGCTGGCCCGCGGGCACAGAGTCGGCAAAGAGCGCCTCCAGCGCGGGGTTGCACAGCGCCATGAACACGCCCCAGAGTGCGAAGCTCGCGTAGATGAGCGGCAGGAACGCGAACTGCAAGGCGACACCGGTCAGCACCGCCGCGAGCGCGCCGATCACGCCCGCGAGCGCCAGCATACGGTCGCGGCGAAGCAGGTCGGCGGCGCATCCGGCCGGGACAGCGCACAGCAGCTGCGCCAGCGCCTGCACACCCCTGACCACGCCTACGGGCTCGTTCGATCCCGACAGGAGCAGCACGTACGCCGACAGGAGCTGCTGCGAGATGATACTTCGCGATGGCCCACAGTACAGTGAGCGAATGGGAAATGGAGACGGGGTGCGAAGGGATGGATGCCGCGGGGGACTGACCGACTCACCTGTTGGCGCTCCAGAAGACGACGGTGAAGAGGAACACGAGCTTCACGTTGTGGTCGAACAGGTCGAAGGTCGAGCCCCACATCACGTCCGGTACGTCGTCGCCGCCGTGGCCGCGTCAGTGCTTTGTACCTCTCAAGATCTTCTCCAGTGCACTACAGAGAGCTCCACTCGGTGAAGTTGCCACGCGCGACCCTTCGATTCGTAGTCGGTGGCAGTAGCCCGATCCTGGGCATACAGCCACCGTGCAGACCGTGGCAGGTACATTCGTACTTAATCGCTGGGCCACAGTTCTTTCGTTGAGGTTTGGCTGCAAACGTTCAACTGTTCGTTTTTCTAGCTGACCCACCAAGGGAAGAGCTCCTCCGATCTTCAACCACCGACATGGTGGGCGCGATACTGTACAGTAAAACCTGCTGTACTTAACGCTGAGTCAGTACTTTAGTGCCACCACGGACTCGTCCGGTGCAGTTTCAAGCACGCACTTGGAAGACAGTGCTGGACGGCACAGTAAGTACGGTATACTGTACTTTATAAGCTAGTCGCGTAGGCTTGGCTTGGGGCATGTACCGGAGGCGGTGGGCTGTCTCCACGTCTGTACATTCCAAGGGAAGCGGCCATCGCCTTTGAAGGCCAGTGTAACCGTACAGTACTGTATTACAGTACAGCAGTGTACATTTGAGCAGCGCCGTCCCACTACCCATGCGGATGCGGCGGTTCATTGGGCGCTGCAACTTGATTTATCCAGGCCGCCGATCAGAAAAAAGCGAGTGCACAGTAGCGCTCGCGCTTTCGTTTGGAACAGCAGCCCTGTTCGCACTTTCCCGCGGCGGGCGTTCATGAACTGGGCGCGCCTGCAACCAGCGCTCACTCCGCTGGTGGCGCGGATTAAATGAGCCCATCGTACATTCACACTGAGATTAAATGACGTGGGAAGGGAATCGCTCAAATTGATGCCCAAGGAAGCGCGAACAGCGGCGCGTGAAGGAGTACAATGTGCAGTACTGTACTACAGTATACAATACGTAGAGCTTCCAAGCGCAAGTATCAAGCAAATCAACATGGATTGACCAGCGGCCATCGTGGCTGGCGTGTGCCCCGCGCGCCACCGACTGATCTTTACCGATAGTACTCGACTGTCGACGCAAACGTTCGCAAGATATTGTCGCCGGTTGACAAAACCCGTCGCGAACGCTTGTGTGGTTCCTCGCAAGTCGGCACGGCGCTGCACCGTCTAGCTCCAAGTTGAAGTTGTACTATACCCGCTTTTGCGAACTGCTTCAGAAGTTGAACCACGTCGATCTGGCTCTGGCCCACGAACCTGCTATAATGAATACCATTCCGTTAATGATATTATAGTATATCCAAGTAATTGATTTACTTAAGTCAACGAGTCTTTATGAACCAGTACAAATTCAGCGGACCGTGTGATACACTTGCGGTGTACACCAAGTTGGGCGCCGCGGATAAACGCCGCGACGTCTGAGTGGGAAGCTATGGATGCGCCGTCCGTCGTAATAGCTCGCGCAGGAAACTGACTGGCACATTGGGAAGGGAGGGGCGTGGCCGATGATTGTCGCTCAGTGATGCGCCTCCTCCTCCTCTTCGGCACGCGACGTTGAACTACCGCAGTGAGCATGGCCTCCCATTTCGGCGCCTCTGCCTGCGTCCATGAAGCGCCCCGGATGGCCCCCACGGGCGAGTTCAAGCTCATTCCGGAATTTGCAGCGCCTCTCACGGGTCCAAGACCGCGTGCTTCCCCTATTGCTACCGCCATGTTCAAGTCGTGGACGGCCGTCGTGGCGCTGGCGGCGCTCGCCTCGCGGCTCGTGGGCGCCTCACCGGCCGCGGACGACGCGTACGAGACGCAGGCGCAGGCGATTGTGAGCGACTTCACGGTGGAGCAGGTGCTGGGCCAGATGACGCAGATCGACATCAGCGCCATCATCAACAGCGACTACTCGCTCAACGAGGACGCCGTGCGCTCGTACGCCAAGCAGTACGTGGGCTCGTACCTCAACTCGCCCTTTGGCGGCAAGGTCAACGGCGAGTACCTGTGGTCCGTATCCGAGTGGCGCGCGCTGATCACGCGCATCCAGGAGATCACGATGGAGGAGGCGGGCATCCCCATGGTCTACGGCATCGACTCGGTGCACGGCGCCATCTACGTGGCCAACGCGACGCTCTTCGGGCAGCAGATCAACGGCGCCGCGTCCTTCAACCCGGACCTGGTCTACGAGATGGGCCGCGTGACGGGCAAGGACACGGAGGCCGCAGGCATCCCGTGGGTCTTCGGCCCGATCCTCGATATCTCGCAGAACCCGCTGTGGGCGCGCACGTTCGAGACGTTCGGCGAGGACCCGTACCTCGCGTCCGTCATGGCCGACGCCGTCATCCGCGGGCTGCAGAGCAACAACCAGACGGCCGCGTGCATGAAGCACTTCGTCGGGTACTCCAAGACGCCCACGGGCCACGACCGCGACGGCGTCACCATGTCCGACTTCGACCTGCTCAACTACTTCGTGCCGCCCTTCAAGGCCGGCATCGCCGCCGGCGCCATGTCCACCATGGAGAACTACATCTCGATCAACGGCATCCCGGTCGTGGCCAACTCCAAGATCCTGCTGGACCTGATCCGCGCCGATCTGGCGTTCGAGGGCGTGGTCGTGACGGACTGGGCCGAGATCAACAACCTCAAGGACTGGCACCGCGTCGTTGACACGTACGAGGAGGCCGTGCGCCTGGCGCTGTCGCACACGTCGCTCGACATGAGCATGGTGCCCTACACGTCCACATTCATCGGCTACGCCAAGACGATGCTCGACAACTTCCCCGAGTACGAGGACCGGCTGCGCGAGTCGGCCAAGCGCGTCATCAAGATGAAGCTCAAGCTCGGGCTCTACGACACGCCTGTCCCCGGCAAGGGCAACGTGGCGTCTGTCGGCAGCGCGGACGACGTTGCGTCCGCTCTTAAGCTCGCGCGCGAGTCGATCGTGCTGCTCAAGAACGCGGACGACATCCTCCCACTCGCCAAGGACGCGTCCGTGTTCCTCACGGGCCACTCGGCCGACAACGTCGGCTACCAGTGCGGCGGGTGGAGCGTGCGCTGGCAGGGGTACTCTGGCAATGAGATGTTCCCGCACGGCATCTCGGTCAAGGAGGGCATGGAGAACGTCGTCGGCAACGGTTCGTTCACCTACTTTAACGGACTCAACGCCGACGGGACGTACACGGCCGCAGACCTCGCGACGGCCAAGCAATACGCTGCCAATGCCGAGTACACGATCGCCGTCATTGGCGAGGCGTCGTACGCGGAGAAGCCCGGCGACATCGACGACCTGGCACTTCCGGCCGGACAGATCGAGTACGTGACGCAACTGGCGGCAACGGGCACCAAGGTGATCCTCGTGCTGTTCGAGGGCCGTCCGCGTCTACTCGGTACGCTCCCCGACACGGCCAGCGCCGTGGTGCACGGTCTGCTGGCGTGTGAGCAGGGCGGACAGGCAATGGCCGAGATCTTGTACGGCAAGGTGAACCCGAGCGGGCGACTGCCGATCACGTACCCCAAGGACGAGGCCAACATCATGATCCCGTACAACCACCGCGTGACGACGCAGTGCTCGTCTGGGTACTGCGAGATGCAGTGGGACTTCGGCGCGGGCCTGAGCTACACGACCTTCACGTACTCGAGCCTCAAGCTGAGCAAGACGACGGTGACGGGGCCGTCGGACTCGCTGACGGTGTCGGTGGTGGTCACCAATTCCGGCTCGGTCGCGGGCAAGGAGACGGTCATGCTGTTCGTGATCCAGCCGTACCGCACCATCTCGGTGCCGGAGGTCAAGATGCTGCGCAAGTTCCAGAAGATCAGCCTGAACCCGGGCGTGTCCAAGAAGGTGACGTTCACGCTCACGGCGGACGACTGGAGCGTGTACGACCCGCAGATCGGCAACGGGTTCAGCCAGGTGGCCGAGGACGGGCAGTTCGTGGTCGCCATCAAGCCCGACACGGACTGCGACGTGTACAACTCCATCACCAACTCCATGTGCGCGCCTTTCACGCTGTCGACGGGCCTGACGACCTTCGGGCTGAACGACAGCACCGCCGTCACGGTCGAGAGCTTCAGCCGCAAGTGAGGTGACTGATCGGTGGCATTGTGTTGTTGGTATGTGTTACCAAGTATGTCTAAATGGCCGAGCGCGTCGGAGGTGCTCGAGAAGGAGCTTCTAGCTGTTCTGGTACGCTTACGTGGATACATTGGAGGTAGTTGAGGCACTTGCTGCTCCTTGGTGACTCGAGTGACTGGCTGGATATAGATAGACTCGGCATCCCAGTCTGCATCTGCACTTCCAGCCTCATCAACTACACTTCCAGCACGGGGCTGCCGCCGCCTCCGGCGCCGCGCACCCGCCTCGCGAACTTGCATTT
>JAADYG010000633.1:0-18693 GCA_023338115.1 Phytopythium boreale | reverse complement strand
TGCTGCGTCCGACATTTTGAGCTTCGTGTGTGGAGGGTCGCTGGCAGTGCACGAGGTGTGCCACTGAACGCGTTCGTCTCGGGCTACAGCGAGACATCCGACAAGTTAGACTTCGGTGTAGCTTGTTGTAGACTGTAGTAGCGTTATGACCACAACGCCACCACCCAATGAGTATCCTATTTACCTGATCCCTTGTCACGACAGCGCAGCGGCGGTCTCGATCAGATTCGGGTGATTGGTCAGCACGAGCTCGCTCCACTCGCGCATGGCCAGGTCGATCGTGTGCTGGAGCGTCAGCTTCTCGATCATGAGCGCGCGGAGGATCTGTCCAACCCTGGTCTGTCCGACCGACTCGCCGAGCGCCACCAGCTTCTGCTGGTCTTCCTCCAGCGACGTGGCGTACTGAGCCAGCAGATTGCGACACGTGGTCACGACCGCGCGCGTGAACGCGAACTCGTTGCGGAGACTCACGATCCGCTTGTCGCTGGTATCCTCGGTAGGTGGCGTTATCAGATCCATATGACGCGTCGTCTCGGCGCCGGTCATGAGCTTCAGCTTGAGCGATACGGTCATGTCGACCCGGAGCTCGTGACCTCCGTACTGGAGCGCGTACGTGTCGTTGATGGAGCTGTTGAGCATCGATTGATGCAGGAACTGCTTCACATCCAGCAGTTTGTCCGAGCTGTCGAGGAAGATGGATACGTCCAACTTGTCCAACGTCGGTGACGGTCGTGGGCGGGCGATGCCGTGGTTCAGCATCAATAGGAGCGACGACTTGCCGCCGGTCGACATGCGCACCTGCTGCCCGGCTTTATAGTCCGTCGTGGCGTAGACAGCCAACTGATGGTTGTCGCTGTCCACCACCACGTTGTTGGCGGGGCAAGCGTACTCTTGCTCATCTAGACAGATCGCGACCGTGTCCAGGATCGGCGCCAGTACGAGGTCGGTCTCTTGCGGGCCGATCTGGAACGAGTGGCTCCACACGATCCCCATGGCCCAGCGGAAGTTCTCGCGCGAGAACTCGTCCTTGGCGAACAGCGGCGGGTCCACCGCGTTTGACGTCGCCGGCCCGCGGAGTGCGTCGTAGAAGTTGTCGAGCGCGTCCTTGCGTGCGAGAGTGTGGCGCAGTAGTTGGGAACCACGCGTCGCGTCCAGGTCGTGGCCGCCGTAGAACACGGTGCTGTTGACCGCCGACGGCAGCTGGTCTATGAACGCGGAGAAGTTGGAGCGAGCGCCCAGGAAGCGCTCCTCGAGCAGGTGAAGCGCCAACGCAATGGCAGGCGGGAGGTCCGGGTTCACTTCCAGCAGCACCTGAATGCGGCCCCGCACAGCCGATGAGAGACTCATGACCTGGCCAAAGTCCAGCGAGAAGAGCGGCGACCCCGCGCGGACCGCAGCAAGCGTCGAGTACCCGACACCGCGCCCATAGTTGAATCCGCGCGGAGCGACGTGCATCACGGCTTTCCCTGGTCGGATCATGGCATCGTCGTCCTCTTGTTGCCGTCGCTCATCAGCAGCGTCCAAGTCGATCACTTCGTCGACGACGCTCGAAGCGCCACGTCAAGCGTTGTACTGGCTCATCTTGAGCTTGGAGGCCGCGTCCAGGTCGACTTCGAACTCGAACGTGGCCATCTCCGCGTCGGCCGCGTCGCCAAAGAGCTCGGCGCCATTGCTCGCGCCAAGGAGCACGCAGAGACTCCAGACCGCGAACGTTACGAGCGACATATGTCCTACGGTGCGCCGCATTGGAGTTGGTTGCCTTGGATTCGTTGCTGAGGCTGGAGACGTCGGCGGAATGAGCGCTCGGCGGATGGTTGCATGCGCATCAGCCCGATCCAAGAGCCGCGATCTTTCCATCGTCAGCAGTTCCGAAAAAGTGACACGGCGTCCCGAATTAGACGATTTTGTTAGGGATGCCTATCACATTCCAGTAGAATAATGATCAGATTCTTGTAAGCAAGTACATTAATCATAAAGTTTAGAAACGTGATTGGTCAAAACAATGACCAAATGACCAGCGGATTGGATAAAACTCGAGATAAGACACTCGGATTGGGCAATTATCGCCATCCGACATCATCGTCAGATGTGCCCCGCAAAATCATTTTGAAAATGGGCCTGCGCTTGCCACGCACCTACGTCAGTCCGTCCGTCTTCCCTCCAAATCCCTGGACACGCAGGCGCAGACGTGGAGCGCTCATGGACTTTGGCGTCGCAGTTTACACTGCATTACGCTGTGCAAGACTGCACAGTGCAGTACCTACGGCTACTGTAGCCCACGGTCTGACGGACAATGCGCAGCGGCGGCGGCTCCATCACAACCGCGTGGAACGCAAGTGCTGTGTGGTGTGCGACACTGTGGCGTAAAGTGGTGCAAGCGAGTGTGACCAACATGACGCCCGCGGGCGACTTCATCGTTCTTTCTGAATGCAGCACCGCCTGTGTCGAGCGGCACATCCCGCGAGCACGCCTGCTTCAGCAAATTGGCCACCCAGCAGCAACACTTCACCGTGGCGCCAGCCTCAGTGTAGCACAGTGGCACTCGCGCTCCGGACGCCATGTCTCCTCCTCACAGGACCTCTAAGAGCTTTGCGCTCTGGTTGTGCTCGTCCGTATGGCCGGCGCAGGCGCTGCCTTCTCGATGCACGGCGAGTTAAAGCCGGCAGGCGTTGGCTCCATCCTCCCTCGATGATCGATCCGGTGTTTTCTCCGGGTGCGTACATGTGTATGACCCTCCAGCTGGACCTCGCGGCGTCTTTACATATCGCCGCCGGCGCCTTGGCGCGCGTGTAGCGAGTGCAATCCGGTCGGGTCACGGAGGTCTCTTGTCAGCTTCTTTACGCGGCGAGATCCCCGGACCTGGATCGGTCGCAGCCTAATACCCTTTTATTCACGTACACATTCCATAAACAAGTGTCAAAGGTTCAAGTGTCATTCATACAATACCCGTCTTTAAACCCTCGTGTCCAGTGCTAGGAAAGTGGTAGCTCGAGCCTCACAACGGGACGGCGAGCGAGTACTGTGGACCACTGCGTCGTCATCCGCTCGCGAACGCTAATGCTGCTGCATCCCCGTTGCTGGCCGCTGCACGCGGCTCCTCTCCGCCTCCATCTCCATCTCTAGCACAAGCGGCAATGAATTCAGCGGTCTGGTCCACTTGTGCTCGGCCTTGTGCATCGACCACAGTCGACAATCGCCGAGGAGGGAACATCGCCAACCTCTAGGTAGAACGCCATCGGAATCGACCAATATGCGGGTACCGGAGGCGGCGCTGCCCGTCCAGCTCGATCTGTCGACACAGGAGCTCGCGGACCTCGAGACGCTCGCGGACACCGTCATCGAGGAGACGCTGCAGGCATACGACCGGTTCTGCGTCGAGGCGGACCGCGGCGTGGACGCCAAGCGGTGGAAGCTGCAGCGCCACCACGGCGACCTCGGGCTGTACACGGACCGCAAGGAGTTTCGCGACACGAGTCAGAAGCTGCGCGCCGCCGACGGGCTGCTCGTGCCGGTGATGTCTCGGCACTCCACGCCGTCGACCATGATGGTCGGCACCTTCCCCGGCAGACTCGAGGACAGCCTGTACGGGGACTTCTTCGACAGCACCGAGAGCGCGCGCGCTCGACTGGCGCTCATCAAAGACCACTTCGAGGACGTGCGCGTGGTCCACCAGATCCGCGGGCCGACCGAGGACGAGCCGTTCCGCTTCTGCGGCGTCGTCTGGGCGTCACTTGCCGCCAGCTCGCGCCCGTTCGTGCAGCAGCGCGACCTCTGCATCCTCGTCGCGTCGGGGCTGGCGTACACGGAGAGCGGCGTGGCCTTCGGCTACACAGTGCACCATTCAATCAGCCTGGCCGGGCTGCGGCCACTGGAGCAGTACAAGCTCGTGCGCGCCAAGATGTCGCTGTGCTGCCTGAAGCGGCAGCTGGCGAACGACACGATCGAGGTCTACCACCGCGGCTTCTTCGCGCCTATGGGCTCCACGCGCGACGCCAGTGCCACCAAGAACTTCTTCACATCCATGCTCACTGTGCCCTCGCAGACCATCGACGCCGCGCTGGCCAAGAAGCTCGACTGGATGCGCCACCACTCTCGCGGGCGCAAACGAACGTACGTCCGATCATCTCGATGCGTTTTGGCTGGGCGAGTCGGTTCTAATACCACCACGGTGTGCTTTTGTGTTTGCTGCAGACTCGTGTTTGACCAGTCGTGCGCCGGTCGCTGCCAGACGCGCTTCGGTTCAAGCAGCAGCGGGACGTGCGTCATATGCCGATCGGTGCGTACAACACAGCATCACTCGGTATCCGGTTGCTATTTGTGCTCGTGCATCGGTGTCTAACGACTGTACTTGGTGGACGAACGACCCTACAGCCGGTGTGCGGATCGTGCAAGGAGACAAAGAAGATCGCGACGGACCCCGCCGAGATCGCGGCCGGGGCGCCGAGGCTCACGTCGCTCATGTTTTGCGTCGTGTGCGTGAGCATGGCCCACCGCAAGAGCGCCGACGTGTTTGCGATCCGAGAAGTCAACGGCAACCGCTACACTGGGACGACAATCTGGAGCCAGAGCGACGGGTACTCGGCGCGCGAACGCCGCCTCGAGAGTGACGACTACTGCAGCCAGCGTGCGAGTCAGCGCTCTAGCCAGCGATCCACGCAGAAGATCTCCATCTCTTGACTACTACCGGGCACCAGCAGCGAACGCGGCAGCTCCTTGAGCTCGGGCCAGTTCTTCGTCATCTGAGCGCATGGGCTTTGGCTTGCTGCTATTCTCTCCAGACGCGCTGGTGCTCGCTCCAGGGTATACACGCACGCTCCTTCAAGGGACGAGTGCGCACTCACAAACACCACACACTCCATTTAGAGCCATCGCAAGCAGGTTAGACCTCACACAGGCGGTCGCCGCCGCATTTTATCTATCGTATCGGGCGTCAAAGTACACATAACGTTGCCAGCAATTGGTGATGGCTGTCTATAGTTAAAGTGCGCACCAAAATTGGTCGTGAAGGACCAAATGTTGGTCCTTTGGTCCTGACAGTAACCATTGTAGGGTTACACTCCACCGTACCCCAAAAGAATGTTGCGCGAAGGTATTCAACCAGTACACTGGGTCAGCACCATTTTGGTCGCGTGTCTTGTGCCCAAAGCGCAAAACGAGCGGACCAAACGCGAGTTGCCCCGACCAGCGCCAAGCTTCGTTAGTGATCATGAGCGCGAGTACGCCTACTGACGGACCCAAGGCGCAGCCGCAGCGCCTGACGCTGGAGGAAAAGCTCTGGTTCGACCGCCGCAAGAACGAGCTGCAGCAGTACGGGGGCTTCGGCGCCGCCGTGGGCGCCGCGACGGGCGCCGCCGTCACCTGTGCGTTCCGATTCGTGTCAACGCCGTTGGTGGTGCCATTGGCACGTTCACGGCGCCGTTCAAACGCTCTTCCTGCCCGCTGACATGGACTATCCGTTCGTGGTGTGTACGTTATGGTGAATGGCAGCGTTCTGGCCGTTTCCGCGGCGCATGCAGCTGGCGACGATCGCGGGCATGATCATGATCGGCGGCAGCGTCGGGTACCTGTATGCCGAGTCGCAGGCGCTCGCGCGCGTGCAGGACCTGAGCGCGACCAGCCAGCTGCGCAAGCAGTACCAGCAACTGTGCGTGTCTCCCCATCGAGTTGCATGTACTGCGGCGGTAGTTGGCGTTGAGGGCCAGCCGCGGCCTCCTTCGCCCGCGTCTGCGAGTCTATGTGGTCGGCGGCTAGATACTGAGGGCGAGTCTGTCTATTGTTGATTGTACCAATGCAACAGGTCGCTGGAGAAGAAGTCGTCCAAGAAGCAAGAGTAGCCGTGGAGTAGGACCAAGTGACGATGTGTCCGAGTGAAGGGAGGACGGCCCGGTGACGCCGGCACGTCGTAACCGAGAGAAGTATCAACCATGTTCATGCGAAAAGGGACAAGCGTCTTGATATTGGGAAGATTACCGCCCTCACCAAAGACCCGAGTCGAGCGGAAAAAGAGAGTTGCGGATATGCACCAAAGGGAGGAAGGTCGCGCGGAAGGAGCGGCAGCGCCAGTGCGACGGTAAACTCGCACAGCGAGCCGCTCTACTCCGCCCGCGCGGCTTTTTCTACAGAATTTCGTTCGCGCTGCTGCTCTGGCCCGATGCACCAGTCAACCAGCGCTGCGGAGCCTGCGAGCCTTATTCCTTCTGCGAGTCCTTGATCACCTGCTTGAACGAGAACGGGTGGAACTTGCGACCGTCGGCCTTGTAGAACTTGTTCTGGAACTCGACCCAGTGCAGACGCAGCGCGTGCAGGAAGCACTCGAGCACGTCCATCGCCAGGATGACGCCGAACGTCACGGCCGCAAACACCCCGAAACCGATGAAGATGGCGATGAACGAGTCGCTGTTGATCGACGACAGCATCGCCTTCTCCCAGAACACCGTCGCCAGCTCTGTTTACACACAATCAAAGCATAGCCAGTCAGACAGGTGATCCTCCGCCCAGATGATACATGATCATACAACTCACCCGAGTGCGCCAGACTCAGCGCCCACAGACGCAGGTACGACGCCGTGTTCGACACCATGCCGAGCACAAACTCGATCGTCTCGATGCCCTGGTGGATACACTCCTCGCCGAACTCGAACTCCTCAGCGTGGTCACCGCCGTGGCCGTGGCCGCCGCTGTGGTGGCCGTGAGTCGTCGGCAGCATCTCATCCGACTCGTCGTCGAAGTCCACGTGGTGGCTCACGGGCGGTGCCTTGCGCTCATGCGTGATCTTCATGTAGATGGGCTTGAGCACGAGCATGGCCGGCACCGAAAGGAACGCCATCATCAGCAACGTCTGCTGCGTCTGAAGCTGGCCATCGTACATCGGGTCAACGACACGGCCGGGGTCCAGCGCGATGTTGATCAGCGTGTTCACGAGCGAAGGCGGGCGGCAACCCGTATGCTCACCCGCGAAGTTGTACGGGCAGACCTCGTGCGCCATGCGCTCCGTCCAGTTGATGCTCCACTTCATGACGATCAGGATGATCATGTAGAAGAAGAGCGAGCACGCAAACACCATCTGCGGCACGAACTCGAACAGGAACGTGGGGACGTCGCGGAAAAAGACATTGTTCGCGCCCTTGAGGAAAATACCGAAGATCATCTGGATGATGCCCAGAATGACCGACAGCTTCATCTTGAACGAGTTGAAGAAGAGCAGCTCGTTCGCCGACGTCTTCCAGATCGGGTCGAGACCAAACGCGTACACGTTCGCGCCATCCGACACGTCCGTCGCGTTCACGTACGACGTCTTGCCGTCGATAATGTACTCGGCGGTGCATTTGTGCTCACGGTCTTCACTCTCCAGACAGTCCGGGTAAGCGAACTTGGAGCCGAACAGGTTCAGCGACAGTGAGAAGAAGTCGTTGTAGATGAGACCAGCGTACATGGCGAACACACCCATCATGGCAAGCATGTAGCGTCCACCGTAGATGGACGCCTCCATCTCGCCCAGGCCGCCACGCTCCAGCTTCTTCTCCGTCATGATCAGGTACAACCCGAACAAGAAGAGGCAGAACCCGTGGCCGATGTCGCCGTACATGACGCCAAACAGGAACGGGAACGTGACCGCCGTGAACACGGACGGGTTGATCTCACGGTAGCGCGCGCAGCCGTACGTTTCGACAAACGACTGGAAGGCGTCCGTGAACTTGTTCGTCTCAAAGTAGGTCGGCGCCACGGGCCACGGCTTCGGCACCTTGTCCACGAGCGACGGCATCGACTTGTCGTCAGCGTTATGTGCGCGAGTCACCTCGCGACGCACGCGCTTCATGGCCTCCTTGATCACCCACCCCTCAGCGCGCAGCATGCCGCTCACGTCCGCCTTGAACCTGTTGAGCGTGTGGTACGTCGACTTTTCCTGGAGCACGGACCACTTCCACGACTCGAGGTTCTCGGCCAGGTCGCGGCACAAGAGCACGCAGCTCTCGCGGTTGCGGCGCAGAATGTGCGAGCTCTGGTTGAGCTCGCCATTGTTGCTCTGGATCAGGTTCGCGATCGCCGTGCGGTCGTCCATGGACGGCAGCGTGTACAGACGCGCGTGGAAGGCGTCGCAGATCTTGCGCAGCTTGTTCTCGATGAAATTCGACTGGAAGAAGATCACGAACGCGTGCTTCTCGACGGGAGCGCCCGTCGTCGGGTCCACGATCGGCTCCTCAATGGTCGAGAACCGGCTGAAGCAGTTGCCGCGCGTCGTGCGGAACACCATGCGCTCAAACTTCAGGCGCTCGTCCGCGGGGACGACACCCGTGATGTTGCGGAAGCGCAGCGCCGACTCCTCCGTCGCCGACGGTTCCGTCGCCAGCGTCGACGCGTAGCTGTAGCCGCCTCCGCGCGACGACGTACGCGACGCACGCCGCGACTGCGCCTCGGGGACTGTCATCATCATATTCACGAGTGAAAGCGATCGAGTCAGTATCATCTCGAGCGAAATAAGAAGAAAGGACGGCATGCCCCAAGCAAGAAGCAACGAGGACGGATGGGAACGCACTCTCGATCTCGAAGAACTCGCCGGCGCGCATGAGGATCTCCTGCAGTTCCTTGCGCTCGTTGTACTCGCGCGTGAGCTTCTCGTGCATGAGGTTGAGCTGCAGCAGCTCCGCCTCCTTGTCCTCCAGGATGCGCTCGAGCGTGTCGAGCGCGCGCACGGCCGTATCCTGCGAGCCGTAGCGGATGTCGGCCGAGCCGGCCAGGAACTGGTCGATCGTGCCCGGCGAGCGCGGCGTGATGTTGAACTTGGCCAGCTCGCCCTCAAAGTAGCGCAGCTTGCGCTCCATCTCGTCGCAGCGCTTCACGTAGCTCACGTAGCGGCGCTGGAACGGCGTCAGCCCCGGATTCAGGTCCGTGAACTCCATCACGCCCAGGTCGCCGAGCTTCTGCACGCAGTCGTGCGCCGCGTCCTCGTTCACGATCAGGGAGATGTACTCCATCTCGGCCGACCGGAGCCACTTCATCTTGGCCCACGCACTTTCTCAAAACGTCGGTCGGGTCGATCGGGAACTGCGACTCCTTCGCTTCGAGCGCAAAACTGAGCGCGAGCTGCTCACACACACAGCGGGGGGATAAGGGGGAGAGAGAGGGGGGAGGGAGGGGAGAGCTCGGGAGCGCTTGGCACGCAGGAGAGGCGGTCGTTTCCCGCGTCCGGCCGTCGCCTGGGGTCGTTTACTTGGCCACCAGCGCTATCTTTAGTGTTTGGGGCGGAAAAGGAGCGCGCCGTGCGGTTCCCCGTTCCTAAAATTAGGCCGCGTGCTTCTCCCACAAAAATACAGCCGGCATAGTGAGATCAAGAGGAATCGACGATTTCGTACTTTATCGGGAGGTAGATTCGAGGAAAAGACGAGACCAGCTTGAAAAAGATCCATCCATGGTCACTCAAAAGAGGGGTGTGAAATAGCGTTATGCTATCACTCGGTTAAGATACTCAATATAATGACATGTGCATTAGGTGCGCGCAATCGTGGCGACGTTTCGCAAGATGCATCGCAAATTGGACCGATCGATGCCAGTGCCGCCGCGTTCTGGTTGAATAACTTAAAGCGGAGGGGTTTTTTTTTGCTCTCCACTGTTATGCTCTGGTTGTGTCAGTGGCCTAGCCGGTCCTGGTGCGGCGGCGCAGGTGCTCGTCGCCTCGGGAGAACGGCGCGGTCGCGGTAGACGACAGCGACGACGCCGGCGGGAGCGACGTGTTGGTCACGTCGACGTCCGACCGGCTCGAGGGCGGGCCGACGACGCACGTGGCTCCAATCTGGTTTGGGTCGGACGAGTACACGTCCATGAGGAAGTCCATGGACTCGTCGAAGTCGGGCGCTTCCTCCTTGCCCTCACTCGCGGCGCCGTACGCCTCCCATGTCGATGGGTAGCACGCGTCCCCGAGGAACGCGCTCGAGATGCTCGACTGGCTGAGCGCGTCAAACTCGGACGCTGAGCGCAGCAGCTGCGGTGGCGCTTGTACGGACACCTCCAGCTGATGTTGACGCAGGTACTGCGGTTGCTGGTGGTTGGACAAGACGTTGGAACCCAACGCCATGGATGGATTCATGGCGCCAGGCAGAGGAAGCGTCATTCGACGCGGAGGCATCGTCCGCGGGTAGTAGTGCGCCGATATGTGCGGACCCTGCAGCAGCGGCGCCGACGACGCTATTGCGGCGAGAGTGGCGATGTCGGCGTGTGCTGGAGGGGGAGGCGGCATCGACGGTGTAGTTGGGTACATGGTCAGTTGACCTCCGCTTGTGCCAACACCTGGCATCACTGGAGGCGACTGCAGCGTTCCATTGCGGTTGCGCAGTCCGCGCATGCGGCGCGCCATCTTCTCGCGGTACTTCTGCGCGTGGGTCTGCGTCTGGCGCACCGTGCGCGTGCCCACCATCTCGGCGATGGACTTCCACGGGCCCTTGGGGTATGTCTCCATGGCCTTGAGGAACCGCTCGTGCTCGGCCCTGGTCCACGTGCCGAACGCCTTGGCGCCCTCTCCTGTCTTGCCGTCGCGCTGCATGTCGTCGAGCGACTCGGCCACGCGGATCGTGCCGTCCTTGACGATCAGCAAATGCTTGGGGTCGAGCACCAGCTCGTCCTCGTCGTTGGCCTCCCACGCGTCCAGGTCCTCCGGCTCGCGCTGGGACGAGTGATCGTCCTCACCCTCGCGCGGCTGCTCCGACATGCCCGTCTATCAACCCAGTGTTCCGTTCTCGTTGTCCTGTTCCGCGGGTGTGGGTGAGCGAGTGATTGTACACGCCAAAATGCGTGCTCGGCGTGCGATAAATAGTGGGTATTGCTGGCGCAATGAGGTGCGTGTGGTCCCTTGGCTTGCGCTGAGGGGGGAGCAGCTTGGCTGCGAGTACGAGAGAAGCAAATTGGGCACGGCCGGCAAGCGCCCGAGGACGTTACGCGGTCGTCACGCGCGCTCTCCGGCGATCGGATCTCGTGGCTCACGTGATCCCCTCGACGCCCGTCCTCCTCCTCCGTCCGCTGGGTAACCTGCGGTTGGCGTTCGCGTCTAACGCGGCTTTTTCGAATGAGCCCACGTCGCCCGTGAGCAACTACTGCAAGTCGTCTCCTCCCGCGCACCGACCGACTTGAGCGATCGCGTTCCTCTCCAGGTTGCCTTGGGAAGGGAGGGAGCTCCTGGAAATAAGAAGGGGCGGGCGGGCTCCGACACGTTGGATTCTTAGTTGCCAACGGCCCTTGCCCTCGACCGGAAAGCCAGCCGGTCGCACATCAAACAGCGGCGTTGACTGCCGGCGGAAGAAGAGGAGCGAACTCCGCATACTTGCATCCCTCACTCTATCTTCGACCGACCGACGCACTGACCGCCCCACTGTACATACAGTATGTGCGGTCGGCCTTTACGCTCGCGCGTGCGAGCACGGGCGTCGTCGGTGCCAATTTTTTAGCCTGCTCATTCACATGTGTACTGTGCGCGTACGTATGCACATCCTGGCAGCGAGTGGCGTGGGGCGGACCTTTTGGTCGCGCGTCAAGATATACGGCGCCCGCCATCTGCTCCCGCCGCTGCAACGAGCAGCGCTCTGTCGGACCAGCTGCCTTTGGCGCGCCAGTGGAACGTCCTTTTTCTGCGCCGTGCGTTCGAAGTTTCACACGTCACACATGGGAACGATTCGCGGAAAATTGGACAAGTGGGACGGGCTTTCAGCCAGTGGACGAACTGACAAAGGAGCGGCAGCCAAACACGCGGATCGACAATGCCGCCCGCGACGCTTCGTGGCGGCGCAAAGCGCGTTGTACAGTCAGAGTACATCCGGACCGGGAGCAGAAGGGGTGACACGGTGCTGGTGCTGTCAATACAGTATATACCGGTGTACAACGCTATTGCTGTATTAGTCCCGATGTGTGCTGACGCCAACGCTGCTGCTGATCTGCTCGTTGCAATTGGACGCCCACTACAATACTGTACATCCTTGATGATGTGCGTGGGCGGGCATCCGATACACAACTGTACACCTTCACTTCATGCAGTAGTACTCGCAGTTAGACCCGCCGCGTACTAAACAGTAGCCGCCTCTCGCTGTGCGGGCCCCCCTGATGAACAGCGAAATGAAAAGTGCATTCCTCTGAGGACAGCGCCCCTGAGATCAGCTGGTTCCACGGACGCGTCCAGCTGCTTCTCGGCCTTTCGCCCGTGCCCGCCGGTTTCCAGCTGGTCGATCAGCGCGGAGGCCGCCCTCCAGCTCCACCGGCCGCGCTGTAGATACTGTATCTGCAGCTCACTCCGGCTTTGCACAACGTTAAAGCAACGCTTACTATGTAAATATCCGTCCGCCATGCTCAGCGCTGCGGTTCAGATCCGGGTGCGACGACGAAAAATTAGCGCGCGCACTAACGCAGTTACTACTGTAGCGGACTGGCAGCCTGTGCAATGCTGGCAACGGCCATGGTGACGGCCGAGACGCGCTTTCCGCAGTTGCGAGAGTATCAAGCAGTATCCGGAGCATCCAAAGTTTCGGAGGGGCACGGCAGGCTCGGTCACTGTGAGGAGGAGGAGGAGGAGCGCTACTGTGGAGCGGGCGACGAGCAAAATTTCGCTTGATTGGCGCCGTGAAAGAGTGAAGGAGGGAACTTTGCGTGTGGATGGCAGTGGCCGCACAGTTGGCATGGAGATCACCGCCCCGCCATGCTGACCGTAACTACAGTACAGCAAGCTTGCAATTGTAGTTAGCAGTGTCCGACAAATGTAAAGGCCGGCAAGGCGAGTGTAGGTGGACGCAATGCATCGTCGCAACGAGAATACATTCGGACCCCTTGGCGGTCGTGCATACCTACAGTGCTACGGTGTCCAGGACTTGGCATGGAGCATTGGGCAGTGCTCTACAGCATTGTGGACCTATCGATGCGGAGATCTTACTGTAAGTCTTAGTCGAGTTGCTCATGTAGCCACCGTGGCATACCGCTGAGGGTTGAAGCACGTGCTCCGTACAGTTGTAGTGTACATTAACATTTGTACAGTACAGTTTGTACAGTGAATGCACCGCAGTCGCCCAGGGAAGGACGTTTTTTTCGGGCGTAAAGGTCGCGCAAGACGCTCGGCAACTGTGTCCATCCGCGTGCTGGAATTTTGACGGAATACCATCCACGATCTTGCGCTTGACAACCTGCGGTCAATACGCTGCACAGTACATTGTATCGCCTGAGCGACTGAACGTTGCTCAACCGGACCTCCCGCACCGCGAGAGGAGCACCACGCTGATGTGTTGCACTGTAGTACAGTAGCTTTTGCATCTCCACACTGTGTCTGCGGGGATATTGGCACGATTCTGAAGCCACAACCGACTGTACGTATTATACTATATCATGTTGCCATGTCCTCCTCTGATATGCGTCTCACATACATTTAAAGCAGTAGTCTTGACCCTGATTCGAATTGATCTTGATCAAATGAGTACTGCTATAACGCCCGTACCGCTTGCTTGTGAGTGGTCGACCTCACTCGGAGCGACGTGCAATGCGGAAGATCTTCACGTCCTGCAGCGCCGGGTCTACCTGTTCGCGTGCGACCTCCGTTGCACCACTTGGAGCTTCCTCTGCGGCCTTAGTCGTGTTCAGGTCTTGCTGCCAGTCCACCAGCTCGAACGAGAAGCTGCGGCCCAGCATCTCGAAGAACTGGTGCTCCTTGGGGTTCCGCGACCGATGAGCCATGAGGACGACCGTATCGGGCGTCCTGGCGAACGTCTCGAGCGACGACACAAGCGGCGCGTAGCTCTCGGGGTCGTACACCACGTCCGAGAGCACGACGACGTCGGGTGTTGCCGACAGAAGCTCCTGGTCGTCGGTGGAACCCCACATGTGCGCGACCGCCCTCGGTCGATGCGAGGAGTCCGTCTGGTGGCTTGTCGAATTCGGGTAGTTGAGTGCGATGTTGTACTCGATCAGCGGCACCACCTCCTGCAATGGCGCAGTGCGTTAGCCAATACATCCAAGCATATTGGAGAGCAAATACTGCCAAGAACACACTCACCGCCATGTCCGTCAGCGTGGCACGCGCGCCTAGCAACGAGCAGTAGATGCCGACGAGTCCGAGGCCGCTCCCGAGCTCCACGGCCGACTTGCCCGCCAGCAGCTCACGGTGGCGGGTGAGATACCGCGTCAAAATGAGGCACGAGTCCCAGAGCTTGCCGCCGATGCCTAGCCACATACCGAGAACCATATAAGCGGCGACATCCAGTGTGAAGAGGGTAGAGAAACAGGCACTTACCCAGTGATCCGGGCGATTCAGCCAGGAGGATGTCCTGCGAGAGGCCGTGCATTCGAACGGGGCGACAGCAATGAACACCGAGCATCCCCGGATCGCCCGAGAGACACTCACTCTCTGCTAACACCAGCCTGATCGGCAGCGACACGACCGGGAACAAGTTCCACTTCTGCGCGCTCTCGTCGTGCACCGACACCTTGATCGCCAGCTTGGACACGGCTGGAGAATCACTATCGACGCCTGTAGCGTCGCTTCGAATGATCGCGACACGAAACTTGGCCTTGCCGTGCGCGTCCAACACGATCGGCACTGCGTTTCCGTTCGCTTTGGAGCTGTCTTGGCCGTTGTAGCTGCCACGATCACCATAGCCGTCCGAATCCAGACGAACCTCAAGGCGGACCGGGCTGCTGCCACTAGTATGGCCACCGTTTTGGGGGTCGTACAGCTCGCACTTGAGCGCAACGCGCTCTCCGTCTTTGAACATGTCGCGGCGGAACAGTCCGAACTCGTTCCCAATGTTGACGCTCACGTCGAAGAAGCTGCCCAGCGGCACCTGCGACGGCACCAGCGACCTGTCGGACACGTATTACAACACAATAAGAATGCGACCCGGCCTATGTGAATGCACCCCACCGGGTTATCGCCTCACCCAAAGTTGATACGCAGCTGCTGGTTGTCGTGCACGAGCTTGCCGAGCTGGTTGAGCTCCTTGACGGCCGCCTCGCGGTCCTTGGCGAGCATCTTGTGCAGTCGGCGGCGGGCCGACACGCAGTGCTGGAACAGCGCCGGCGCGTTCTCTCGGCCCCACCGCCAGTCCTCGTCCCCGTCGACCGGCTTCCCGTCCAGCACGCGGTCCACGAGCTCCAGCGCCGTCTCGAAGCGCTCCAGGTTCTCCAGCGCGATCAGCTGCCGCACAGCCGCCTTCTCGTTCCGCGGGTTGTGCTTGAGCGCCAGCCGCGCGTCTGCACGACAAAGTCAGCCTCATAACAGGACGGAGTGATGTCACGCGTTGAGCTTGTATAGCCGCCGACGTACCGGCCAGCGCCGCGCCAAAGTCGCGCTCCTGGATCGCCGTCTGCGCGCGGTTGGCGTACAGCTGCGACGCCGTCTCGGCGCCTTCAGTGCTGCGGTTATCGCTCAAAGCCAGCGACTCCAGCAACTCCAGCGCCTGCGAGTAGCAGTCGCGCGCCTCTCCGTAGCGCCCGTCGCGGTAGCAGCCGTTGCCGCGCGCCTGGAGCTGCTTGACGCGCTCCATTTCCATTTCTCCCGAGGTCAATACCCAAACTGATGGTCCGCTGACAATTGTTTACGTTCCTCCTCTAAACTACGTCCCGTATTGTCCATGCTATCCATATTTGGGATTTGTGAATCTATGGACCCAGCTTCAAGGTCAACATAACTTGTGGAAATAAAATCCACTTTGATACTAGATAACAATCTGATCCACCAGATCTAAGCAAACATCCAGCACAAAAGCCTTTAACACTTAATAACTTGAGGAGCTCCGAGTTGGGTACATTTCCTGCTCACTCCAGCTTTTCACCGCCGCCACCGATGGCCTGCACGAGCGTCCGTGTCGTCTGCTGCGCGTCCGGCGTGGGGACAGCTCATGCCCCGCACGTCCTAGCCAAGGTCACGTTGTTCCTGTTGCCGGCGACGGTGAGCGCCATCGCTGGCGCGATCGCCGGCGGCCGCTTGCCGCTCGCGCGATTGCTACTTGACGCGCTCGCCGAGAACGACCGCGTCCACTTCCTCGACAAGCGTATGCGCGCGCGGAAGGCTATGGCGGCGGCCACACGCGCCGGCGACGTCGAGCTCCTTCAGTGGATCTACGACGCGTTTCACTGTCTGCTCGACGAGTCCATCGTGTCGGAGGCGGTAGCTGCCGGTCGGCACGAAGCGCTGGCGTGGCTGATGACGCGATTGCGACAGGGCCCTCGCCAGCAGTGACCAGGGAACGAAGATGCCACCGTCGCCTTGGCTGACGGGGAAACCCAGTACAGCTACGACGCGCTCTTCAAGGTCCTCTCGATGTGCTTGCCGAGGGTCGCGGCCAGGCGTGGCGACCTCGAAATGGTTCAGACGCTGGTCGAGGCGGCCCTCATCCCCACCCGCACATTGTATCCAGTGACCAAGCAACACTTGGCGTATTCCAACATCATCCGACCTGCCGTGACCGCGGCAACACGCGCTGGGTACGACCGCATCGCCCAGTGGCTTCGATCGCGCACTCCGATCGAGTTCTCGCAGTCGGAAATGGATAACGAAGCGCATACAAGCCCTACGACACTCCGGGGCGGTGCCAGACCTGTTCTAACTGCACGGGCCACTGTGCTCCTATACGCTACCCGCAGTAGCGGATGGTTGTGAACTCGGCGCACGGACGACTGGAGAACGTGAAGTGGTTCCACGCCAACAGGTCGGAGCACGGCTGCTCCACTGCAGCAATGTATGGCGCCGCCGCCAACGGACATCTCCACGTCGTTCAGTGGCTGCACGAGAACCGGGCAGAAGAGTGCACGACTGCGGTCATGGACGCTGCTGCACGCAATGGCCATCTGGAGGTTGTGCGGTTCCTCCATGAACGCCGATCTGAAGGGTGTACTGTTCAGGCCGTGGAAGGAGCGGCGACCAACGGACACATTGAAATCGTCAAGTACCTGGTCGCAAATCGGCTGGAAGGTAGACGCCCCAGGCTGTGGATAGCGCAGCAGCGAGCGGTCACCTGGCGGTGGTGATGTGGCTTATGCAGCAAGATGCTCGAGGCGACATGGACATCGGTGACGATAAAAGGGCTGGTGGTGCGAGCATGATCACAGAAGCTGCGATGGACGGTGCGGCTGCAAACGACCACTTGGACGTGCTCGAGTACTTGCACGCTAACAGCACGAAAGGCTGTACCGGGGCCGCGATTGTTCGGGCTGCGACCAATGGGCAAGAGGAAGTCGTGCGCTGGCTACTGGAGCATAGAGCTACTGAGTGTCTCTCACGTGATACGACGAGCGGTACAAGCGGCGGTAGCAGAGCTAGCAGTACTCGCTTGAGGACGAGCATCGTGGCAGCGATGGAAGGCGCCGCGAAGAACGGGCACATGGCCGTCGTTCGACTGTTGCACGATCGTTGGGTCGGTTCGCCTTCTTCTAGCGCTGATAGCGCTGATACCGGCGATCTGGTACTCTCGCTTCGCTCCGCACTCGTTGCTGCAGCAGCGAATGGCCACCTAGACACCATGAAGTGGCTGCATCGTGCGGTGCCCATGAGTGATGAGGACAGCAGCAGTCCGAACCCGCTAGCCGACGCGCTCAATATGGCAATACGCAGCCGCCACTTGTCGGTAGCTCGATGGATCCAGAACGTTGCTGCGCCGCATCTCCAGCTCCCGATCCGAAGCTCCGTGCTGGATGTCGCTATGGTCGCCGCTGCCGAGCACGCAGACTTTGCCATGCTGGAGTGGATCAAAGCGCAGCGACCGGAGAGCCACTTTCGCGCGGCCAAGGCGCCCTGGGCGAGCCACGCGTGCATGGCAGCAGTCATGCGCGATCACCTCGAGGTGCTCCAGTGGTTTAGTCTGACGTACACGGGAGGCTCGGACGCGAGCAACGATACAGCGTGGGGCCGCCAGGAGTGCATTCGCACGATCAGGGGCTCCCAACGTGTGGTCGCGATCGGATGGCTTACCTGGTCAGAGCGCAGCGTGGGACCTATCTAGCGATAGCTTGTTGTTGCTGAGCGCTTTCGTGTCTCGGTTCGCCTCCAGTTTACTTGCAGTGGAACTTGCAGACAGTATGTGGCATACAAATCGAAAGCTCCCACCCGTCGCAGAAGTCATTGGCAAATTTCAACATCTCGAGGGTTACTCGGGACTCGGGGATACGTTTGGATTTGGATTCATTCCCCAAAAGGGTTACGGTTACAAACCAGCAGACAGGTTACGATGTAACCAGTTATAGCTTCATGCCTGGAAGCCCGAGAGAGTGCGCGGGCGCTGCCGTCGCGCTCGACATGCGCGTGAACGCTCACCGCCTGGTCTTCCTCCACCTGGGCGGACGCTCCTCCTTCTCCTATATGCAGTCGGTCGCCGGCGGGTTTCCTTCCGCGTACCCCGGTCCCGAGATCGCCCCCCATCACTAGGTCTCTCGCCCGCTTGATGGGGGGCGGCATCTTCTTGCGGTGGAGGCAGCGGCGGTGGTTCAATTTGAAAACTCGCCGGCTTAAGCGCAAGCAGCACCACAAGCGACAGCAAACGAGCAACGGACCGCCCCGCCGCTTCTTCTACTACTACGACAAGTGATACCTACCCGACCACTATGTACTTCATGACGAGCGTCTTCAGCTCCTTCTCGCGCGGCGGCATCGCGTCCATGGTCCGCGCCGGCGTCAAGGCGATCGCGCGCGTGTTCAGGGCCTCGCCGCCGACGCAGGAGCAGCCGCGAGGCGCCACCCGCGCG
>JAADYG010000632.1:0-18731 GCA_023338115.1 Phytopythium boreale | reverse complement strand
GGGGGGGGGGGGGGGGGGGGCTGGGCTGCTCAGTCGTGAATTTTCTTCGTCCTCCTCAAAGCACAATGGAGGTAGCTACTGGTGGGCTTAACTTAGTCGTTCCCGGACTTGGCTCGGTCCTTGGTTTCCTTACCGCACTCCACGACAAGTATCGTCAGCTGAAAGATGGCGAGGAGCTTTGCGAACGTCTACACAAGCGGCTGGAGGCTCTCACTAAAGAGCTCGTCAAGATCGACAAGAAAGTTCTTGAAGACGAAGACTTGCTGCAGCAATTCGTGACCTTGTTGCAGAGTTATGATGCTATGGTCACTTCATGTGCTGGCGGGGGAAACGCTCTCGCACGTCTCCGGAAGGCGAAGTCGTTTTTGGATCAGATCAAGATCTACAATCAAGAATTGGACGAGATAATGCGCGTGGTCGACCTCAAGCAAATGGTGATTCTTCTGGAATGGCGCCGCGAGTATGATCAAGACAAAGACGAATTGTTCCGCGTTCTCGCTGACTTGCTTAAGGCACAGCTTCAGCAACCAAGCGAGATCGATGTCTCGAGTGCGAAGATCGAAGAAATGGCATTGTTTTGGAAGCGCGACACTTCAAATGCCCCGGAGAATTCGTCGCAGCCGCCTGATCCTATCAGACAAAAACTCATCAAGAATGCTGAGATCTTCCTGAAAAAGAATCTGAAGACCCCCCCCACTTGGTTGATTGACGCTGACGAGGCTACGATGGTTGGCGACCCGATTGACACCGAAGGATCGAGCTTCATTTACGCTGGAGTATGGCAGGGTACACGAGTGGCTGTGAAGAAGTTCACGACCCAAGGAGAGAGTCCAGTGTTCCACAAGCACTTCCAAGTCTGGCGAACCCTGCTGCACCCACATGTGGCTCAGCTCTACGGTGCTGGGTCAGACGACGGCGTCCCGTTCTTTGTCTACGAGTACGCTGGTCACAAGAGCCTCAACCTATGTTGGGGACGGCTTTCGAGAAGGGAGATCTGGCGAATGCTTTATCAAGCGGCGTTGGGACTATCATACTTGCACAACAATCGCGTTGTCCATGGAAATTTGAGCTGCTCCAAGCTTCTAGTAACCGAACAAGACAACGTGAAGCTCTTCGGATTCGGCGCGTCTTACTACCGAGAAAACAACAAGAGCAACAGCCTCAAGACGGAGGTGCGCGAGGACTTTGCTGCACCTGAGTGCATTGGGATTGGTCCTGACGGCAGAAAAAAAAATTGTCGCCATGGTCCCAGCTTCGAGTCTGACGTGTACTCGTTTGGACTGACGATCATCGAAGCGTTTACTGAGGGCAATCCGTTTGACACGGTTGTGAACGAGAAGATCGACAACGCTGCACCGAGATCCGACATAGTTTGGGAGCTGAAGCGAAACAACGAACTGCCGCGACCCATGGACATGAAAGACGAAGCGTGGCATCTTGTTGAGCGGATGTGCGTGCTTGACCCGAAGAAGCGCGCTACTCTCAAATACGTAACGTGGAAACTCAACCAATTCTCTTCGACCAGGGATTGCGAGACAGAAGCGAAGACGACGACGTAAGTGAAGCGAGTGAGCGAGAAAGTGATCGACCGAGGAGTAATCCCGATAACATTTGGACGTTCAAATTTGTACTGACAACGATGTTGACTTCGACGATTTGGTCGTCCATGAGTGCATGCTTTGATATTTGCTGCGACGCGATCTATAGCAGTGCGTCAAGTGTGCTGTCATTGGGATTGGACCAGCTAATCTAAAAAAAAATAACATTATAAAGTGTGCTTCCATTTGTTCAAGACTAGCTGACGATCAAGAAACTCGTTACACAAATGTTAGGTAGTAATATAGTGCGCACTCAGTTTTCTTAACTCGGTTGGGCTTGCATTCGAGAGGAAAGTTCAAAATCTCCCACTGGATCGCGGTGATGAACATGAGTGTTTTGAGTGGAAAAGAAGTTCCTTTCGGTGAGCACGAATGCGCTGCCTTGACGATCATGTAGATAGAGGAACGCGTACCCTCGTGGTCCATGGCGCTGTTGGTCGGAGGTGACTCGATTCAGTGCTAATCAATCCGCGATGTTCAAGATATTTTTTTTCTGACAAAATAAAAAAAAAACGTTGTGAGTCACACATACATGCGTTCATGATTCCGTTCGCTCGCGAATGTTTCACCGTCTGATTCGACGCTCCTCTGTCCGACTGAATCACCCGTCACGGTTGCTCGGTTGCGCGCGCGCGTGCGCGTAATCGCGATCGTCATGCCGGCGTTGCCTCTTCACCGTCACTGTCAGTCGCGCTCGCTCGCTTGTGCTTCCGGATGCGCTGGAGCACGGTGAGCCAGTTGAGCTGGTCGTCACGGCGTTTGCGGCTCTTCTTGCGGTTCTTCGTGCAGTTCGTCGGTGTCGAAGTCAAAAGCACGTCGTCGATGACGGCCGCGAGCATCGCGCGCGCCTCGTCGGGCGTCGGCCGCTCGACCCATAGCCCGGTCTGGCGCTGCACCCTCGTCTAGACCTCGCGCATCATGCAGCGGTAGTGCGACAAGCGCGGCTTGTTGGCCTTGTTGGCCGTTTTGGCTTTGGCTTGGCGGTGGTGGCCCTGGCCCTGCAACAGCAGCAGTCGGTAGGGCCCGACGGCGGTGTTGGCCGGGTTGCCGCAGCACCAGTGATCCCAAGCGGCGGCGAGGCTCGTGCTGGGGATATCGATCGTTGTTGTTGGCGGTGGTTCCTCCGGTTCCTCTGATTCTCCCGTCGTCGTTGTCGTTGCCGGAGGCTGAAGAATGCCGAGCGCGGCCATGATCCGGTCGATCTTCTCGTCCTGCGCTCGTATGGCCGCGAGCAGCGTGGCGTACGGCGGGACCCCCGTGGCGCGGATGCGGTCTCGGTAGGTGCCGACGCGGCAGACGACCCGTGCTCGCAGCTTTCGGACGCGCCGCGCGTTGCCGAAGAGTGCGTTGTGGCGCAGCGCGTGGTTGCTCGGCAGCGTCGCGACTAAGAAATCGTAGTGGTAGACGAGCGACGCGAGCAGGAAGGTGCGCATGACGCGCGTGCGCTCCGAGGCGGCGTGCGGGAAGCAGTCGTCGACGGCGTGCTGGAGTTCGTGGTCGTCCACAGTGGGGAAGAAGGGCGGGAGCGTCGCGAACTCGGGCGCGTCGTGCGGCAGTCCGGACGCGAGTCGTCCCACGACCATGTCGCCGGCGGCTTCGAAGCGGATGTAGGAGCCCTGTACGCCCGGGAGCGCCCAGCCGGCGCGGATGCACAGCGCGTAGGAGGACGGCCCGCCGCTGGAGCGCGAGGCGACGTAGGTAGCGGACCCTTTGCGCACGGAGTGGGTGCCGATGTCGTCCGGGCGGATGCTGCCGACGCCGACGTCTGTCGCCGCCAGGCGCTTGAGGATCTTGGCGAACCGGTCGTACTGCTTGCCCCCCGGGAAGACGGGCTTGCTGTCGGCGCCGCCCTGGCCCCACACGGCGGAGTAGATGGCGAGCGCGAGAATCGGGCAGATCTCGGGCATGAGCGGGTTGGCGTACACGTGTCGCGCGTCCCTCAGTCGAGTGCCGGCCTGGTCATTCTTCATGTGCCTGAAGCGCACGGCGAGCGCGTCTTCTTCCCAGTCGAGGTGCGCCCAGCGCATGGACGCGGCGTTGCCCGCGCGGCACATGAGGTTCCAGCTGGCGGTGAGGAAGAGGTGCGCGAAGACGAGCTCGGGCTGGGCGCGCCGCCGCAGCATCTCGGCGCAGAGCGCGCGGTAGGCCGCGAAGGGCAGCGGGTCCTTGCCCTCGGTCAGTCTTTCGCCGGAGCCGTGCCGCCTGCGCGCCGCCTCTCGGCGCAGGCCCTTGAAGAAGACGGCCAGCTCGGCCGCGGGCACCGCGCGCCCCTGCTCGCGGAACAGGTGCAGCAGGCTCGAGCGTATCGTGCCGAGCACCGACGGCCCGGCGCGCGCGCCCAGCTACAGCACGAACCGCTCGAAGTGCGCCGGCTCCAGGCGGTCGAGGTCGATGATGGGCTGCTTCTTGCTCTTGGCCAGGTATCGCACGGCAGCGGCGACGGGGTCGACGGGGTCAAGGCGGCGGCGGAACTCGGCGCCCAGGACGTGCGGCGCGTTGGCAAGGAGCCAGGCCGCGAAGCGCGCGATGCCGCTCGCGTATATGGCGCGCGTCTTGGGCGCGAGGGCGCTGGCCTTGACGCCGTCGATGCGGGCGTCGTCGCTCTTCATCTTTTGTTTTGTTTGTTGAAGAAGAAGAAGGGGAAAGTGGGGCCCTCCCCTCAGCACCGCCCCCCGCACACACGCAAGTTCGCGGTACGTGCCAATAGTTTGCCCCCGCCATAGTTTGCCCCCCGCTATCGCCCATCGCCATCGCCATCGTCTAGCCTGCCTTCCCTTCCCTTCCCACTCCCTCCCTCCCCCCTCCCCCTCCCCCCCATCATCATTCATTCATTCATTGTGTGTTTGTGTGTTTGTGTGTGCGCCAAAAAAAACCCTCCTCCCTCCCCCCACTCGTCAAACTCGTCAACTACTTTTTGTCACTGATCGCCAAAACAATCCGTGACGTTGTGTCAGTGTGCCCGTCCCCCCTCCTCATCAACTTTTGTCACTGATCATCAAAGCAATCCGTGACGTCGTGTCAGTCGACTTTTGTCACTGATCGCCAAAATAAATCCGTCGCTGATAGTGCCGTGTGATAGTGCCGTGTCACAAATTGCGAGCGGTCTCGGCTAGCCAATCAATCAGATGCAATTATTAAATCCTACCGCATCGCCGCCAGACTTGAATCAATCCGCGATGTTCAAGATCCTTTTCCAATTTTTTCTGGTTAAAAAACTTTCACAGCCTGATCGAGTTCACGCGCGAGTTTGTTTCAAAGACCGTTCGCACGCGCAAGGTATCCATACACTGACCGATTGACGCGCGAGGTTTCACAGCCTGATCCAAGTTCACGCGCGAGGTTCGTCTACACTGATTCAGTTCACGCGCGAGGTTTCACAGGCTGATCCAGTTCACGCGAGGTTTCAGTCTGACCGATTGCACGCGAGGTTCGTCTACACCAAAAAAAATTGCATACTGACCGATTGCACGCGGTTTCGCAGACTGATCGCGCGCGAGATATTCACAGCGGAAAAGAACATCGACGACGAGACAACCGATGAACCTGCTCGTGCTGTCGTTTGAGCTTTTCATGTTGCTGCTTGCTCTTCCCACATGACAACCAACAAAAAAATCAAAGTCAATTCAAAAACGAATTGAGTTTTTACCATCACCATGAAAACTCTCGAGCGAACGCATACACATCCAGCGACTCCATAGCCGGTGGGGTATATTACAACGAACGATACCATCAAAAAGAAAGTTTTTTTTAATATGCGCTGTGAATGTGTTGTCGGTCAGTCTATAAATCTCCCGTGCAATCCGCGTCTTCCTGATCACGGATGATACTCACACCCACTCCACGGCTTCTTCCCCGTCACCCGAAATGTTGCTCGAGCTGGAAACATCTATCTGAAGAATGAGAGTGAGGTGGAGATACGCATGGAAGATAGGGGAGATAGAGGAGATAGAGGAGATAGAGGAGATGGTGATGGTAAAAACTCAATTCGTTTTTGAATTGACTTTGGGTTTTTGTTGATCGTCATGCGGGAAGAGCTGCGTGACCTGCAGAAACTCAAGCAGCAACATGAAAAGCTCAAACGACAACACGAGCAGGTTCATCGGTTGTCTCGCGACGACTTTCCCGGTCGGTGTGTGAATATCTCGCGCGTCAAACCGGGTCGGTGTGTGAATATCTCGCAGGTGAAACCGGGTCAGTCTGTGAAACCTCGCGTGCAATCGGTCAGCGTGTGGAATTTTTTGAACCAGAAAAAAGTAGAAAATTCCCCACACAAATTGCTCGCGTGCAATTGGTCAGTGTGCAATTTTTTTTGGTGTAGACGAACCTCGCGAGTGAAACCTGTAGACGAACCCCGCACGCATACCTCGCGCGTGAAACCAGGTCTAGTGGGTTGCTCGGGAAAAAAAAAAAAAAAAACAGACGAACCCTGCGTAACCCCTGCAAATCCCCTGCGCAAACATAAGTGTGAGCCACTCCATACCAGGACAAAAATAGGAAATATAGGACAACGCCTATACTCAACTTGCCCACTTTCGAAAAATCGAAACGCCATGGACGCCACGGAAACGCTGCACGCGCTCCAGCACGAGATCGTACACAACGACGACCTACGCATCCGCGAGCTGCTCCTCGCCGTTAACAACCTCGTGCAAGCGACACTCAACCGAGCGCAGACAGCGGAGAATCGCGCGCAGACAGCGGAGAATCGCGCGCAGACAGCGGAGAATCGCGCGCAGACAGCGGAGAATCTCGCACGAGCAGAGAATCGAGCGCAGACAGCGGAGGGGAATCTTGCACGAGCCGAGCAGCGCGCGCAAACAGCGGAGGACAACCTCGAGCGAGAACGACAGCGCGCAGACGCCGCTGAGGACCGCGCCAACGCCGCGAATGAGCGCGCAGCCACCTCTGACCAAGACAGGAGCAACCTACAGACCACGCTGACAGAGATCAGACGAGCTTCGTCAAGTGCACAGCTACGCGCAAAGAACGCACAATACGCTCACGGCCGCAGTCGACAAGTCATCCTAGCTCTTCAACGCGCTCTCAAGCAGCCATGCCAAATCCATCGTAGACCCACGCGGGCGGAAGCTTCAGCCTGGAATCGCTTTGCTTGATGTCTCCGCGTGTCCGACACAGCGCCACATCTACGACCGCGACCATCGCTGGCCTCGCTTGATCAAGATGATCGAGGGACAGCGAGGCAAGCACGTGAAGACTACGATCAAGGAACTCGAGGAGGACGGAGGCGTAGTCCTTCGCAACTGGGAGTACTACCCCAACGGGATCATGCATCGTGACAATCTCAAGCGCAACCTGACCGCATGGATCAAGAACAGGTATGATCTTAGCTCAACTGGAAATTCTCCTGTGTCGTACTAACAGACACGTTTTCCTCTCTCGTCAAGCCCAGTGCCGGCCGCTCGGCCAAAAGGCTGCGGGCTTCATCAAGATCGCCGCGTACGGCTTCGATCCCGACAGCGGTCTCAATATAGAGAGATTCTTAGAATACTACGATACGATTGTCGAGGAAGCTCTGCGCATACCTGCGGAGTATGACCCAAGCGTGTACCCGATCGAGCCCGTGCCCACCCCGCGATTTCTTACACGACAACTCCAAGAACATGTACAGTAATTGTTCGGGTCAGTGTGTAGACGAACCTCGCGAGCGGAGGGGTCAAGTACTGGGAAGACCAGCTCAACGACAACCCCGACATGATCAAAGAGCATGTAGCTACAACATCATCGGCACCGCCGATCAGACATAGAGGTCAGTGATCAAAAAAATAACGCCACCACGCTGACTGTCTTGTCAGGAATTCGATACAGACACTCCTTCACCGATTCAATCAGCTCAGCTGGAATTATTCATATTTAGTCATCCGAGATCTTCTTTCATCTTTTCATCGTCAGCGAACTCTTCCAGCACTGAGAGCACGTCAGCCGCATCAGGGCGATCTCCCGGAGAAAACGCGATCATTCGCTGCACCAACGCCCACTGAGCATCCGTCAGCTCGTCAGCCTTCTTAACCGGGATCTTCCCGTCGCGAAGACTGGCACGGATCTCATCGTTAGTGTATCGACTCCACGGATTCTTCCCCGTCACAGCCTCGATGATGCACATGCCCAGAGAGAACACGTCCGATGCGAACGATGGCTGCGCTACCATCGTCGTAATGAGCTCTGGAGCTCGCCACACCAGCGCACTCAGTGGGTCTTCCTTCTTCACAGAGCATGACCGCGACTCGGAAATCATCGCGGTAGCATTGGCGCCCACGACAATGTCGCTGCTCTTCAGATTGCCGCGAACAATTCCTCGCTGATAAAGGTAGCTCAGGCTTGCAGCGACATTCTTCAGGGTCTGCCAAACAGTCGTCCGTCCTTGCTCCTTTTCACGTTGGAGGTAGGGTAGCAGCTCTCCATTCGCAGGGGAAAAAACGAGAATGCGTCCCAAAACTTGTCCAGACGACGGCGCAACGCGTAACACCCCAGTGTCGTATCAGCTAAGGAGATGAGGCTCCGATTCGTGTCTTGCAGTTTCCTCGTGCCCACATCAGTGTCTCCAACCAGCGAGCAGAACATTCCACGACACTTGTTGCTGTGCTTGTCATCGATCTGACCGTGCACCTGCTCCAGTCGATCCCACAACGAAGCGTAGTTTGAGAGCACGCCTTGATTGTCCTCCAGTTCAGCCAGCAACTTTCGCGCTGCGAAGATAACTTCCGGAACAGACTCCAGACTCACCGAGTCAGTCCTCGCGTCATCTTGCTTGTTCGACAGTCTCGCCAGTTCGTCAACCACAGTTGAGATCTTGATCCGCTCCTCCGGCTTCAACGCACACATCCCTAGACCCTAAACCCTAAACCCTCCAGCAATACAAGGACGAGCTGGTGAAGAACAGCATCTCGGTGACGTACCGCAAGTACTTCTGCGCCCACCAAGCCTCCAAGCGCAAGCGAGAGCAGTGGGCCAAGGATGCTAAGGCGAAAGATCTTCCACCGGATAACTTCTGCGGGTTCACGTTCTCTGCGAATGTGGAGCGCGTGAGAAAGAACGTGTATCAGGTCCGGATCATCGACGGCGCCAACCTGAAGCACAACCACGCACTCCACGAGCGCAAACAGATCACCCAGCTGCTTCGTGGCATCGAGGACAAATTCGATCAACTACCCGACGACGCTCTTCCACGCGAAATCGAGGCGCTTCAAGAGTTCTTCGCAGGTTTGATCGGCCGGAGGAAGGATGTAGACAAAGGAGCGATGCAAGAACCAGAGGAACCAGAGGTGCTAGAGATCGACGTTGCGATGCAGGAGCCAGAGGAGCCAGAGGTCGACGCTGCGATGGAAAAATCAACGGTTGAGGCAGACGATGAAGCCGCCAAGGTTACTGCGATGATTCAGCGACTCAACGACGGCGAGGAACCAGATATTGTGGAGATCGCCGCGATGGCCACACGCGTGGCTCCTGACCTTCTCGCGAAACTGCTACCAACCATTCCAAGTGTGTCGGCTGGGAAGGCACAAGACATTGGTAGGTGTACGCAGCCGTCGGTGATTTCGGGTGTCTTCTCGAAGCAAGAAGCTCTCGATATGCTCAACCAGATGCCAAACTGCGTCAATATCGACAACGACAGCGACGACGACGAGCTCAATTGCATCACGCTCGCTGGGCATGGCTGTGTCACGGAGAGACAGCTGGGAGCGATGATGACCGTCCTCAGTCTCCGTACACAATTGAACGACACGCTGGTACTGTTAGAGTGGCTATTCTCCGCGGATCTGGCAAACGAGGAAGGGTACCAAGAAGTTCGTGCCCGATTGGTATCTACGAACCCGTCTGCCGCTATTGCTCCGGGACTCCACTCAGAGCTGAAGGCGGCCGAGTTGCACAGGGTGAGGCCAGGAATATGGGCGAGTGGCACAATTCTCGAAGCGCTGGGTGCCAGCTGGGCCAGAGACTACGGAGTCAAACGATTGAAGGTGGTGCTGGTCGAGAATGCCTTCTCCGGACCGCCGTCTATCGCGACAAAGACAGTCGAGCGTTTGGGAAGAGAGCTGGCATTCGTCAACGAGAAGAATGGGCTCGTCTTCATCCCCCTCAACATGGACAAATCCCATTGGACCGCTATCGTCATCTCGATGATGGCGAGTACCATCGTCGTGTACGACAGCATGGAAACGGAGAACAAGTACCTGATCTCGTACGCAACCGAGCTGCGGTACTTGCTGGGACTCGAGAAGAGTTTCAGGATCGAAGTCGGCGACGGGCCCAGGCAACAAACTGGAGATTACAGCAACTGTGGATATTTCGTCGCGAAGTTCATGTGGCGATTCCTCGACGATACCATCAACGACCCAGCTGACAGCGACCGGTTCCGCTTCCTCGTGTTAAAGGCACTTCTACTCTAAGAAGATCCAGTTGTACGCCTTGCGCGTCTTGAAGCCCTCCAGCCAGCGCCAGACGGACTTGCTACCGTGGTGCTCGAAGTCGGCCAAGACATCGCTCGCGGTGAGCATCAGCGATGTGATGCCTTTCCCCTTGGACTGCGCGCGCTTGATCATCTTGGCGTTCGCTGGATGGACGAGCACCGGCTTTGACCCTTTCAGCTCATCGGCACTCAGAGAGATCTTACCGGATCGGACGGCCTTCTTCAGCTTGTCTTCCGAAACTCTGCCCGAAATCTTTACGATCTCGTACCCCTTGTAGTCACGCATTGTTGGTGGGTCCTATATTACCTCGAATACTTTTTTTGTAAAAAACCCTGCAAAATAATAGCAATGAACATGTATTTCGGCTGTGTTGCCTTCCGGCTGGGTTTGGGGCTCGCGCTGTTGGACGCTCGTCTGTCGCCTAGGGCGCGCCTAGTGGCCTTGTACATCATAGTCACGGCCTTGGTGATATTTGGGTTGAGATTCTACCCGCGCGTGGTGCTGGCATACTCGGCGGCACTCTATCTAGCTCTGCAGCGACAGGAACAAGCGGCAGGAATTATTGTGATCGTGGACGCGTTGATAGGAGTCCAATCTATTACCAAGAGCACTGAAAATGGCACCCTCAGCTCAAAAAAATAATGCTGGAAAATCAACTCGAAAGCACGACTTTCAAAACCTAGAAATTGAGGTGGTTCGGGTGAACTCCAATCTAATTCGCGGTACTAATTATACCAGGACCACCTCAATGGAATCCTACATCGACTTCGCGAACCGACTCACCTTGATCAACAATGCTGCCACCGAATCCGAGTTTATCAGGTGGTGCGGAGAGGTTGTCACAGTCAATGAGTTTGGCGTTGATCTCGATGTGGTCAAATTTGTTCTCGCAAGCCACCAGATCCCGACGTTGCGTATCATCGACGGCGAGCTGCTGGTCAAGAGTAAGTTGGTGCCGTTTAGCAACACTTTGCAAGCGTTCGAGTTCATGACCAAGGTGCTCGGTATGGGATCTGCAGACATAGCCCTTGTCCAAGACGACAACCGAGTGTCCTTTGCGCTATCCATGAGCGGGATGCAGCTGCTCGGGCGCGAGTTTGAGGCAGTGCGCGGTGTCCTGGATCATGCGCAGTGGATAATGAAGGGATTAGAGGCGTATGGATATCGAGAACAATGAGCTTATGGGAAAGGAGTGATTGATTTTTTTTTATCCTGATATGCAGTGGGCGTGGGAGAGCCAAGCGGAGCCGCAACGATTTTGAGTTAATCACATTTGTTTTGTTTCTTGCTCGATCGCCAGTCGATGCTGATGTTTGGCGCGCCCTTGGCGGCAGCCGAGACCGCCCAGCCTTTGAACACTTAGGCCATTACTTCGAGAATAACCGGCACTGTTGTCCGGAAAGCGCTGCGTCGGAGATGCACTGGATGGGGTGGGAGTAGCTCATGCTGAGAAGTGCGTTGTCTGGGTTGCTCTCTTGCACGCCGCTGCGTTCGATGTTGCTGACGTAACCGTTGTATGTGAGTGTGTCTGCGATGAGTGTATAGTGTTTGATGTTGATGTCTGCCCCGCTGAGTTCGCGGAGGCACTGGATGAGCTTCATGCGGGCGGCGTGGATGCCGTACATTTTCTGGATCTCGAGAATGCTGTTTGAAGACGTCTTGGTGATGTCGACGGCTCTGTGGTTGATGATTTCAGTGAGGTTGGTACCCTGCGTGCGAATTATGTGTTTGCAGATGACCTTGGTGGACCCGTCGGGCTGCTCGACGGTGCGCGGCACAAAGTCCTTGAGAACAGTCGCGGAGATGATGCCATTGATCCCTCGTATGACAGTCTTCAGCAGTTTCGAGTGCAGGAAGTCGTGTAGGGCGTGCTGGTCTACGACCGACTCCCGCTTGAACTGGTCTCTTCGGAAGTAAATGCGCATTACAATGTCGTTCGCATTGTCGTCGGTGTACAGGATGTGCAGGTGGGGGTACTGCTCCATGAGCTTGCGGTAGATGGTAGCGACCTGCATGTTTTTTTCGATCAGGATCGTGTGCGAGATCTCAAGGCGGACGCACCAGCGCAGCAGCCCACGGGGCGGTCGTTGGTTGATGGCGTGCTTCTCAAACACCTTGATGGGCGTCTCCGCCTCGTGATTGTAATCGGGGTGTCGGATATTGCCGTACTCTTCGAAGAAGATCTGCGCTCGGTTGACAAAATTTTTAAAGTCCATCATCTCGACTTCATTCGGGATCTGCTGCATTGCCGCCACGTCGACGGCGTACTCGTCCTTGATGAAGATGTCCATGTAGGGATTCCCCAGCTGCTCAGTGCCTTTCGCCCCGTACACTTCTTTGATGCGCGTGAGGAAATTCGACTTCGACGCGTCGGACGCGTGGATAGAGTCGAGAATGCGCTGCGTCATGCTCTCCGACGTGCACTCGGACGCGAGCATTCCGATGGATGTGCCGTACTCGACGAGGGCTTTCTTGTAGCTAGACACAATCCGATCCGCAATGAGTCCCATGAGTTTTCCGTCGATCCTATGCGTGATGATGCGCTTGTAGGCGAGGCCGATGTCGAGCGCGATGTGCATAAGCGCAAACGACTGTCTGATGCGCTCGGGGATGGGATGGTTGGCGCGCTCACAGATCTCGTTGAAGTGTGTGTAGAGTAGTCTTGACTTGAGCCGGTCGATCTGCTGACTCCACTCCATCGGGTTCATGGGTAACTCAATCTGTTCGATGTAATCCTGGTGGTAGTAGGCCACGTTGTCGAGTACGCGCAGCGGGTTGACAGGCAGCACCTGTTGGCTGGACATAAGACTGTCCTTGAAGTTGCACGACTCAATGCGTGAGTAGCCGGCCCGATACATCTTTCGCATCGCGAGCGCGTGGTCGTAAGCGTTGCGCAGCGCGGCGGCGGCAGTCTTGTTTCGCATGGGCGCGGGCAGCACGTCTAGTTCGAGCTTGAACATGGCGTCGAACTTGTCGTTGCTTGCCATGAGCACGCCAAAGTCGACGTGGGTGGCCTTGCGAATGTCAACGCCGTCTCCTCCGCAGAGCATCTGGAGAACGAAGTCGTACTTGACGGTCCTGCGGTGGTTGTCGATAATAACGGCCTCGAGCGCCTTGTTGGCCTTGAGATTGTGGTAGCCGGTGATGCCTGTAGAGGGCGCCTTGGTCGCGATACCGTTACGGCCGTCATGCTGCTGAGCGAGCGCGGACATGAACGACACTCCAGTCACGAACGAGTCTGCGATGAAGCCCACGGCCTCAGGGTCGTCGTGGAATCGTCGCGCGTAGGGCATTGCGCGCTCGAAGTCGAACACCTTGCGCATCCGCATTCCTTTAATACTCATCTGGCCGATCGAGGAGCTGATCTGAAGAATGTTGGTGGGCTTGCCTTTTGTTCCGGAGGATGCCAGCTTGGCAAGGTTGTTGTTCTCGTGATCAAGGCTGGACATGACGACCTCAGTAAACTCGTCTCCAGGGCTAAGCAGGTTCATCTGCTCCTGTTCGTAGTATTCCTCGACGGTCATGCCGATCGGTGGCGTGATGAGGCCTGCGCGGTACTTCTTCGTAAGCCGGTGCGACTGGTGCAGAATGGAGGCGATGACGTCGTTGATGTTGCGCAGCGTGCGCTTATCGATTGCAAAGTCGTAGTAGTTGATGGTGTAGCCGCGCGCGAGCATAAACTGCGTTGACACCTGCTGCATGCTGTACAGAAGGTCGATCGCGGCGTCCACCCCGTACTCGTTGTAGACGTTGTGGAACAGACTGTCGTTGACTCCCTGCCCGATTGACTTTTTATCCAGCACTCCACTCTTGATCACTCCCCGCTCGATGAGTACATGCGTTTCATCCTTGCGGTACTGGATGAACCCGGCGTATTCAGGCTTGTAGAACGTGGCTTTTTTTTGCGAAGTTGATCTCCGGGAGCAGCAGCGAGATCACCTCGCGCCCAAGGAACTCCTCTTTGCCGTTGTCGAGTGCTTTAAATCGGTGAAGGTAGTTCTCGTACTTCACCTGGCTCAGGAGCTGCATGGCCTGGTACCGCCCGATGCGCACCTTGCTGCGCGTGAGTTCGGACATGCCGATGGTGTTGTCGTGGTAGACGCCCATCGCGGGCGAGCGGTCCTTGTACGAGATGAACCATCGCTTGAGGTTGCTGAGCATCGCGCATTCGTTCCTAGCAATCAGGCTGTGCGGGAGATACAGGCTCATGGCATCGCCGTCGAAGTCTCCGCCGTACAGCGTGTCTGCGACGTTCACGGAAAGACGGAACGTGTCGCCGTTGGTGAGAATGCGCGCGCGATGCCCGGAGATAGCGCTGTACAGGAGCGAAGGCGCGCGGTTCATGGCGACATTGTCTCCGTCCACCAGGTCACGGTACAGCACATCTCCATACTCGAGACGAATGTTGTCCTTCACTGACGCGATCTGGTAGGTAGCGCCGGAGTCTCCCTTGACGACCTTGGTGCATCCAGGATATGCAACGTTCTTGTTCAGGAAGAACGCCATCAGCCGGTTGATGTTGTACGGGCGCACGACCTCGGGCACCTGCAACACCTTGGTGATGGAGATGGGAACGCCGACCTCGTCAATGTCGATGAAGTCGTCGCCGCATATGACTGAGCGCCCACCATGCTGAAACCGCTTGCCTTCCAGGTTCCCACGAATGCGCCCCTCTTTCCCGCGGAGTCGCGACCCGATACTTGTCAGCGCTTGTCCATTCCCACCAACGATGCGGCTGGCCGTTGTCGTACCGGACGGATCGCGTATCATATTGCTGTACGTGATCTCCAGCAAGTTCATGAGGTTCTCGTTCGCGACCTTCTCCTCGTCGGTGAGAAGGAGCGGCAGCGCCTCGTTGGTAGACACGACGTTCTTGATGAAAGTCGTGGTATCATTGTTGTTCGAGCGCGTCGACGACTTGAGCTTGCGCACGTCCAGGCGGGCGTTGTTCGGGACAGCGGGCACCGTGCGTAACATTAGCGCGGACGGCAAGTACTTTCCGTTGCTAATCTTGGCCGCAGTTTCAGGGGTGACGCGCGAGAAGATTGTCTCGATCTCGTCGTTGTACAAGCGGGTCTCTTCGCTGTTCGGCAACCGTTTCAGAAGAAACAACGGTTCGCGCGGGTCCTTGTACACGCTCGGCTGCTCCGCGCCGCAATTCGTGCATGTAGCCGACTTGGCTGTGGGAGCCCCGCAGAAGTAGCAGATCTGCCGGAGCCAGCGTACCACCTCGTTGCGAAACAACGCGTTGATGACCGGGTACTTGAGCTGGATCGCACCGAAGTGGCCCGGGCAGCGGTCGCGTGTGTTCTGGCAGGTCTTGCAGCGGTAACTATACGAAGTCGTCCCCATGCTCAGGCTGTATACGCCGTTGTCGAGCGGGCGCTCATTGCTGAACAGATCTTTCGAGATGATGTTGCAGTTCGACGCCCTGCCGTGATCTTCGTTCCCCATCAAGAAGAACGACACACGCGATATTTCCGCCTCCGGAAAACTGGTCTCGTACTTTGTCGACATGGTTCTTGTATAGTTTCAGGTCGAAAGCGAAAATAAAAAAAAACACGAACCAGCGCGACTGAATGACGAAGACATCGCCTCTGGCAGCGGTCGCAACAAACGAGACGTCACTGCACCGTCCTCCTGCACGAATGGTGACGTTGCAGTTGAAGCTTGTCTCCTCGGCGACGTCCAAAAGGCACGCCTCTTGCTCGACCGCCTGCTTGAATGTGATGCTCTTCGTTCTCAGGTCCGAACAGAATGGCCAGCGACTTCTCGCTTCACTTCACGTGCGAAACTTAAAAAAAAAAGAAGGAAACCCAGCCTAAACTGAGTCCAGCATGTCTCGAATCGTGCGGGCCATCGAGATATGCCCGCCGCTATCGTCCAGGAATCGAGCAATGTCTGCGTGACCCTGCGCGCCGGCGACGACCCCCGATAGCACACTGGTACACTTCTGCCCGTGCAGCCACTGGACGACAGCGAGGTGACCCCTTGCAGCCGCAGCATCGAGGCCGATCTCTGAGCAAGTATGTCCTTGCGCGTACAGTGAACGCACAAGAGGCAGGTCTCCGTCCATTGATGCGCGATCAACGGGTGTTTTCGGCGCCAGAACATAAGTTGCTACGACTCGACAGGTTGGAGTGTAGTCGATGAGCATTCTCGTTGCCGCGTCGGGGTCAATGCGCACAGTGAGCTCACACGTCCAGTGGACTTGTTCGTCTGGGCCCATTTCCACGTCTTCGTCGCTCTCCGAGTCTGTGTCCTGCACGGTTCCGTGGAGAGTGCGCAGCCCATCAATGTTTCTGCTTCGAACCACGCACAGCAGAGAAAGCAGAGTCGGCACAGCATCGACAAGGTCCTTTTCATATAGCCATCGCACCACGGCATCGCGGTGCATCGCAATTGCGGCCACGACCCCATACACAGTGGGAGTCATTCCGCCCGCGTACAGCCACTGTACTACATCCAGATGTCCTTGACCGGCTGCTTTATCGATCCCGGCCTGCGAGCACGTCGCTCCCTTTACATACATCCACTGCAAAAGGTCGAGCAACCCCCTTGCCGCCACTTTGTCGGCAGTGTGGCTTGTCAACATCTTTGAGGTGCTGTATTCGTAGTCCTTGACCGCACGAATATCACTGCCGATAGGCCGTTGGAACGCAAGGTCCACCTCGATGTCATCCCCTCCGCCGACCACGCTCGTAGCAGAACGGACGTAGTACTCGGCGTTGAGATGGTCGATGTAAGGCTGGTCAGTCAGGTCGAGGTTGACACAACCGTAATCGAGCTCATCCGGCATCGAAATCGAGTCAGTCAGCAAAAACCAAACAAACCATTGCTTTTCCGCCTTCGCCAGATAACGCATGGCCGCGCGGAGACACGCGTTATCCGCCTGGCCCGTCACATGCCGGAGCATCCAATCGACCACATCAACGTTTCCGCCAGCGACAACTGCGTGTGCAACGTACGCCAAAGTGATGTCGTGGCGGTTTGGGAGCTCGGCTTCGCTCGGGTCGACAATTGCGATTTCGCGCCAGGCCGCATTGCGCACATAAGCACTGACGCAGTAGTCCAGCACCCTGCGGTCGACCTTGTCGTACACCGTCAGCGTTTGGAACGCATCGACGAACCTGCGCTGGTACTCGGGCTTGTCCACGAGCCTATTCGCGTCGTACTTGCACCAGTGCACGAACCCGTACTTCACAATGACGTATGGGTCGACCTCGTCGTCGATAAAACCGCTGACTCGCAACATGATCTCCGGGATGCCGTCCGGGCGTTGGATGCCCCTCGACTCCAGTTTGTCGCTAATGCCTCTCATAGCCACTCTGACGCTCGTTCGGATGGGGTATTCGAACCGCTGCTTCTTGGCGGACGGTTGCTGCATGGTGGGGAAGAGGGTGGTTTGTCGTGGAAGATAAATACAGGTCAACGCGTCAATTTTCTGCGTATATGGAATGTGTTAATTCGATACCGCTTCTTTTTCGCAAACTGTAATGAGGTGCTCGCTGGCAGGGGTATTGGTAGACGAGTCCACTAAGAAAAGATTGTGGAAAGCATCTATCTGGAACGGGTACCTGGCGAGAATTCGCTCCCCGTCGCGTTCGACTCCTTGCTTCAACGCTATTGATAACGAACATGACGTCATTGTTGAACCTCGGGGGCAGCGTCTGTTCGTTCGGGGCAGAGACCACACGAGCCACGAGGCTGTTGCCGAGTTTTGTGACTAGCACTGGCTCGTCCTTGGTGACCGAGCTGCACACGTCAGTAATGTCTACATCGAAAACCTGTCGCAAGTACACCCACAGCGGGTGCTTGCCGTGGTAATAGATCCAGCGCATATGATCGTCCGAAACCTGAGTCATGCCTATATTATTTGGCTTATTTGTTATTATTACGAATCCCATCGAGAATGTCACCCCCACTGAAAGAGGTGTCTTTCTACTCCTGGCATCCGTAACAATGCCTGAGCTCAGGCTGTCCTAGGGCCACGTCAATGCATTGCTGCATCAAGGCACACTGTAGACACTAGTCGCTTGATCACGTTCTTGCTCGGGAGAACGCGAGAGGTCTGGGCTGACCTCGGAGCTCGCACTGGAGAAGTACCAGCATGTTCTTGTAAGCGTTCGCGTCGCGGTTCACAGTCATACCGTGTACACTGTGAACTTTGACGCTTCGCTAAATAAATTAAATAATGTCGGTTGGAGTTGCAGTCGAGAGGAAAAGTTATAGAAAAAAATTTCAAACTTGCTCGAAAAAAAGAAAGTTTTGTGTCCGAGCCCGATCTGGCCAAATACCCCTCCTTGATCGATTAGCCGTCTCTCGTTTGGGCCCGCGGCGTCTCGTTCAAAGGCGGGTCTTTGTGCGAGCTCATTTGCATGAGCAGTCTCCATTTCATCTCTACTGTGCTCTCGTGCGCAGGAGCAAGTCATGAGAGCAGTGATTGAAATTTGAGCCGAAAACCCCCCTCTGGCGGCACCAGTCAACGCAAAAAGGAAGAAAGTAGCATCACAAACGGGCTACCTCGCTAGGCTGTGTCACTCCTCTCGAATGTTTCGGGCTCTATAGGACGTCGAACTACACAAACCATGTAGCTCTAGCCCGTCTTCCGGGGTTGGTCATTCTCGATAGTTTGGTGCTTGCTCACCGGTCGGGTGCGCTAGCCTAGCACTTTCTTCATTTCTGGTTGTATGCTGGGTTTGTGTCG
>JAADYG010000631.1:0-18752 GCA_023338115.1 Phytopythium boreale | reverse complement strand
TCCCCCCCCCCCCCCCCCCCCCCCACACACACACACACACAGTGCCGCTAACAGCGCAACAATAACGCGCATTTGCAGTGTTTAGCCGGTTGCAGAAGCAAACTGGACGATCGTCAAGCGTGAGGAGCAGTCGAGAAAACTCGACAGCACGCTCCGAACTACCAAAGAGCGCAGGATCGCAGGCAATTCATGGTGCGTTGCACACGGTATAGCTTGGTTATCGTTGGTGTTGGGCTTACTTGAGAGCGCAAGTTGCTGATGTAGCGTCGGATGTGCGAAACTCAAACGCAGGGCAACCAGCGATCAGCCAGCCTCTAGTCCAACCGACCGCGTGGTTCGCTCCACCGTTGAACATCTACGTTCCAACTCCGGTGTATCCGTATCCTTCGCTGATGCAGCCGCTAGTGCCGTCAGGGATCTACAACCCCTTCGGTTCGTACATGGGGAGCCCGGTGCCATACCAAGGCTTCCAGTCGTTTCCTGTCGCTACGTCTGTGCCGTGGGCTCCGTTTGGAGCCCCACACCAGTCGTCCTACGCTCCCCACGGCATCGTCAACCCTATGTGTGTGGCAAGCGCCTACACCCCTCATCCGGTACCAGTCCAAGGTGTTCAGCAAGAGGAAGAAATCATTCGTCAGCTAGAGCGGCAGATTGAGGCGATGAAGGCGAAGCTGGCGAATCCTGCAGCATCGAGCGACGTCGCTCAGCTACAAAATCGCGTCAACCAACTCCGAGTAAGTGAGCATTGGTTGTCGGGTTCTTCAATTGATGTTGCTTTGTTACGAAGTGACTTGATGGTTTTGTTGCATGTGGAGCCAGCACAAAATCACAGAGCTTACGAGTGAGTGCTCCCCGAAAGGCGAGGCATCTCGAGAGACCAATGAAGCGAGTTCGCATGGAGACGACCAAGGGCTGATGTCATTAAAGGTATATTATGTTCCCCGCCGTTGCAAGTGGCAATCAGTGTAGCGCACTCTAACACGCCTTATGTATTGAAACGATCAGAACCACCACTTGGAAGCCATCACAAAGGTCCGCAACGAACGTGACCTACTCGAAGAGCAAGAAAAGGTGTCATCAACGACTGCTGTTGTGCTCGTTGTGGTATTTAGAACTAACAAGGCACGTATCGATCACCTCACTCAGTTGGAAGACTTGAAGGAGGAGATGGCTCGTCGACGGATCGAGAAGAAGCGGGAGCAGGATCACGCTGAGTGGCTCGCGCGCCAGAAGCGAGAGCTTGCTGAGCTACGTCTGCAACGGTCTCTCGCTCTCGGCAAGCGATCTGCTCTCGCTGGCGTTGAGTCGGATGACCTCGTTCCAGAAAATTACTCGCCCGACTCTGGGTTGACTCTGTTCTGGGACGACGCTGTTGGAATTCGCTTGATTCCAGGCAACCTGCAGGTCAGTCGCCTCCTGTGAGGCTCTATTCTTGCAAACCTTTCTCACTACCAGGAGTCTTTGTGATCAGATTACGTACGCGATTTTCGAGGATACACTTCTTCGGACGTCGTTCCGAGTTGTCCCCGCTAAGGATGTAGAGACGATCGGACCAACGGCCCGGCGCTACATTTTCCGGAGCAGCCGACACATCACCAAGCTGCTCCCCAGTCGAGACCTGAAGGTGATGATGGAGGTAGGCGAGGCATTGTTTTAACGATTCCTTTTCGTTTGTGCGCTTGTGGATTGATGACAACGTGTGGTCGCTTCGAAGGTGTCGAGCGTATCTCCCGAGCGGAATGGAGCAGGCAAACAAGTCTTGACGAGCGTGGGGTGGACAGTCATGGAGTTGTTTGTTCCCGATGCCGTAGCAGACGAACTGGTCGTGTGCGCTGGGTTCTTCAAACTGCCTCTACGAAATCCACCGATGCCCGATCCGTCCAAGAGCCCACTCAGCGTCTATCCTTATGACGAGAGCGGAGACTCGTTCATTCGGATCCGAGTGGTGCTCGGGAACAAAGCAGACAATGATTCCTGCTTGGGGATCGATCCCCAGCTCAACACAGGTACTCGCCTAGTCCTCTGCTTGTCTTACTGGTCTCCATTTGCTGACAGTCCTTGTGGTATGGCTGCCAATGGCGTTGCTGTAAAAGCCAAATATCGACTTCCCCAGGCATGCGGCTCCAATCCAGATGGCCGAGAAGCGCATCGTCAGAGTCATCCATCTCTACTGCAGGCGAATGGTCGAGATCCAAGCACGGTTCCGGCAAAGTCGGACGCTGGCATGCTTGGTGGGCCATCGCGGAGTCCACAACTGGAGCAAATGGCGAGTAAGTGATTTTTCTTGCTTCGTGTCCCCCCTGATATCACGGCAAGAGCGACTTAAGTTGCGTTGATGCGTCTAGAATCCCCGAGTCCGACCAAATCTACCGATGCGGATCGTGAACCGACTGAGCTTGCTGAGAGCGTGGATGTCGGTACACCGTGGATCCGAGTGGACAAGTCAGGAGAGCGGAGTAAACAGTCGCGTGAGAGCCCACTTTTTCGAGCTGGAGATGGATTTAACGTTCTCATCGATGCTGCACGCGGCCTGCCGGACAACGTATCGCTCACCAAGGTCACCGTGGCGGCGCTACACTCGGATCGGACGCAAGTTGAGACGTCGGACGCAGTTGCATTTTCTTCGCGCACCAGTGACGTGTTCCATCCGGCGTTCGATCTGGTCTGTGAGCTACTAATCGGGGTGCAGTGTGATGTTGAAGACACCTCTCACTCTCTGTGGTGGTTTGCTGGTGTGTTAGTATGTCGAGTACCAGGAGAAGCGCTTCAACCCGACGCTAACGATCGTCGTTCGCGTTGACACGATCGACATCCGCTCCAGGCTGCCGGTCATTCTTGGATACTGCGCGCATCCCGTGTTCATCGATGCCGACACCCGCGATCACCCTCTAAAGCCAACCGTGGAGCGATTCCTTTTGAACGAAGGGAACTTTCAACTGCCGTTGCGAACTAACGTGAATCTCGGAGGAGCAGATCAAGAATTCCGAGCGCTTGCCGTTGAGGGTTTTCCGATTGTACCCTGTGCGACACTGCTGCTACGAATTACTCCAGCAAAGCGGGTAAGTCCTGTTCCCGCTAACTTTCGTTCTGAGTGCCCAGGTGCCAGGAGTTCACCCGAGAGCTTGCTGCATTCGTTGTCCTTGATGCACAGACACTTGACGGGCTGATGCTCCAATCGAGAAAGAACTGGCCGCCGGAGCAGTGGGAATCCAAGGGTCTCGTGAGTCGTGTCCCTCGCTACCACGACAAGGCGTACGACTCGATGGCATGCGTTCCGTCGCCGATCGAGCAACAAATCTATGCTCTTCGGGTAGGTAGTTGTGTCTGAGAGAACCGTTTTGCTGCCTGCCACGGCACTAACTGGTTTGAGCATCGTTTCTCGAAATGTTCAAGCGCTCCAAACGAAAGCCACGGACGGTTGACGAGTGTCTCCAGCAGCTTGCGCCACCTGAACTTCCAGACATAATCGAGATGCTGAAGATATGTACCAAGAACATCGAGCGCGTGCTCTACTTCATGCTGCAATGGTGGCTCATTCGGATGCACCGTAATACGAAAATGCCTCAGCTGAAGCCCAAGTCCTACCTCGATCTTGCTCACGGCTTCCTCTACCAACCTACGATTGGCTTCCGTGTCGCTGTCGACGGTCTTCACAACGTGAAGGGCAAGGCCGGGTGCTTTTTCAAGGTTCTGTGCAGCGTCTTCCCTCCTGGATCCTTCTACCAGACACCCCGGGTGGCCAAGGACGTGCACTTCACAACCGCAACCGACTGGATGAGCGCTCAAACATCGCCAGAGTTCACGGATGGCTACATGGTACGTCTGTATCAATCGCTTCCGTTGCCCAAAAATGGCCCTGACGAGGCGTTCCTCGGTCATGCGACTCGCCTTCACAGACGATACGAGACCACTCCAGCACGTCCAGTGTCCTCGCGCTGATCATTGACGTGCGCAGCGTCTCCCGCAATGCCAAGTCCGGGACGTTTGCTTCGCAGCCGTACGGGTGGACGTTTCTGCCGGTTCTCAGCGAGTCCGACACGGTCGCGATCGGTGCCGTTCAGCTTCCGCTGATCCAAGGGGAGGTCAAGCTAGTAAGATGGCCGCAGTGCATCTGTGGTCGCTCGTCAATGCTTGTGTCCCATGCTTACAACTGTGCTGCACGCATTGCATGGGGGACCTATCTGGATAGGACATGCTCCAAGCCGTCGACACCGCCCAGGGCCTGAGTGCCCTCGTCGAAACGATCGCCTCCGGCGCGAAAAGCACGCCGGTCACCTTTGTGGACGGAGCCACCGTGTTTGTTCGGCTGGAGGACTCTCAGGTGCCGAGCATGGCTGTTCAACCCATGGTTCGTGCACCTCTCGTGCTTTTGTGTCTCGCTGCTGTTCACACTGACGCCTCGTGCGCGAACGACAGACGAACGCGTTGCTATCGCCGATGATCCCGAAGAAGGCAGGAGCCAAGTACGCTTACGATGTGGTCAAGGTCGCTGCGATCAAGAAGAAGGCGCCGCTGAGCAAGCTCCTTCCGCCCAACACGACCGAGAAGGAGGCGGAGAGGGAGCTGAACCAGGCGTTCGCCCAGGTGAGCGTGTTGTTGGTCACGTGTTGGAGAGCGACTGGGAACTGACGTGTTGTCCGCTTCTCTCGCTTTGCTAGGAGATGGGGCTTCAGCTCTGATCTCTCCCTGTCAAGATCTTGGAAAGCGAAAGTGTTGGCCGGTGACTCTTCGACTTGCCAGTGCTCGACGATGTATCTTCGGTCAAAAACGGCCAGGGCGCACCGGCGCAAGCCGCGTCTGGAGCTCCAGCCGGAGGATTTCGACAACGTGCGCTACAACATCGAGCTCGTGCGCGTCGCGGACGGCGTCGCCAGCAATGACAGCGCGCTCAGCGGCCCGGATCTCGTCGAAGTCGCGGTTGCAGTGGTGCTCGCGCTCGGTCTTCTGGGCGGCTGCGTGGCTATCGGCGTGTCCGTCGACGTGCTCGAGTTCGCCCACGAGGATCTCTGCTACCTGCTGCCCATGCTCGCGCTGCCCCTCGCGTGGCTGCTGGCGCTCCACGTCTACGAGAAGCAGGTCGCCGCGCGGCCCATCGAGGTGGCGGCGACTTCGCCGCCAAAAATCGCCACAACCTGAACACGCGTTGAATATCAGTCAATCATGAAGCGTTGGAAAGGTCCTATGAGTGTTTTGATTGGTTGAAAACATGATTATCCCGCATATTTCCAACAGCTCATTTCGCGTTTGTCTGGACGGCCGCCGACCGATACGATACATACAGGCGAGGGAACGATGGCGGTGATCACGTTCACGCCGCTGTACGGCGTGCAGTCGAGCGACCCGTGCTGCGCGTACCTGCTGGAGATCGACGAGGTGTGCATCCTGCTGGACTGCGGCTGGACGGACCAGTACGACGTGGAACTGCTCAAGCCTCTGCAGCGCGTGGTGGGCCGCGTCGACCTCGTGCTCATCTCGCACCTCGACATGGCGCACATGGGCGCACTGCCGTACGCCATGGGGAAGCTTGGGCTCAACGCGCCCGTCTACGGGACGCTGCCGGTACACCGCATGGGCCAGATCGCGCTCTACGACGCCTTCCAGGCCAAGACCAAGAACGACAGCGACTTCGCGCTCTTCTCGCTCGACGACGTGGACGCCGTGTTCGAAAAGTTCAAGCAGCTCAAGTACTCGGAGAAGCTCACGCTCACCAGCTCGGGCGAGGGAATCATCATCACGCCGCACGTCGCGGGCCACTTGATCGGTGGCTCGCTCTGGCGCATCATGAAGGAGACGGTGCGCCTGTCAGTTGTAGAACCTCTCAATGTGCTCCCAGTAAGGTCGATCTAACAGCCGGCGCGTGCTTGTTGACTGACGCGGGCAGGACGATATCATCTATGCCGTCGACTACAACCACCGCTCGGAGCACGTGCTGCAGAAGACCATCCTGGACTCGTTCACGTGAGTTCGCGCGTTGCTGGTGATTGGGTTGGCGTTGGCGGTCCAGTATCACTGAGGGGCGTTCACTTTGTCGCTGCAGCCGACCGACGCTGCTCATTACAGACTCGATGAACCTGCACAAGGAGCAGCCCAAGCTCAAAGACCGCGACAGCAAAGTAAGCCACTCTACGGATCCGGAACGCGGTCGAGATGCGATTTGGGTGTGACTGCTAACGTAGACTTCACGTGTTTCCTTCCTCACCGCCAGATCATGATGGAGGTGCTGAAGACGGTGCGGGGCGGGGGCAACGTACTCATTCCGACCGACAGCTCTGGACGAGTTCTGGAGCTCATGCGCGTGCTCGATCAGTATTGGATCCAGAACAAGTAAGCAAACTTACGCCGTCATGGTATGTGTGGACTAGCGCCATCGATGCTAACGTCTCCGCTCGTGTGTCGAACGCAATGAAAGGCTCCGGGACCCTATCGCGTTGCTGCACGACATGAGTTATTACACGCCGAAGGCCGCCCAAGCCATGTTGGAGTGGTGCAACGAGCGCATTGCCAAGAACTTCGACGTCGGACGGCAGAATCCGTTCCAGTTCTCGTACGTGCGAAGATGTTGGTTTCGCCCACCTGTATGTGATCACAAGACCCTGGTAGCTGACGCTGTATGCTCAATTCACAGTCACATTCACTTGGTCCACACGCTGGAGGAACTGGACAACTTGCCCGAGCCAAAGGTGCGTTGCGACTGCTCCGATCCATGCGTCGTGCGTGGTGTGTCCGCGTAAACTGACTGGTTATATGTGTGCTTTTCGTCTAGGTGGTTCTTACGACGTCACCGAGTCTCGAATGCGGCTTCGCAAAGGAACTGTTCGTTCGATGGGCTCCCGAGCCACGCAACAGCGTCATCTTCACGACGACGAGCCCTCCGGCGTCGCTGGCTTCGCGCGTTCTGCAGCTTGTCAAGAACCCGACGGGAGACCGCACAATCTCGTTCTCGGTGACGCAGAAGGTTTTCCTCGAAGGAGCCGAGCTCGCTCTGCACGAAGTCAAAGAGCGCAAGCGGCTTCGGGTCGAAGCTGAGAACAAGGCCAAGGAGATGGAGGAAGCGGCGATGGAGGACATGATGATGGGTATCGAGGACTATGAGTCTGAATCGGAGGAAGACGAAGCTGCGCACGAAGGTGGGTCCTCTTGCGACACGGAAATAACCTCAAGAGTCTCGTTCACCTTTCTAACTCTCGTCACCGTTGTTATAATGCTGCACAGTCCAGCTCCGAGGGACGTTCAAGGTCGGCCTTGGCCAGATTGCCTCTGTGCGGTATCCCATGTTCTTCGCGACCGAGCCGAAGGTTGAATGGGACGAGTACGGCGAGGTAACAGCGATGTTGCTGGCCCAAAACCCGAGTTGGTGGGCGATCGCATTTGCTAACCTGGGCTATATCTTTTGTAGATCATCAACCCGGACGAGTACAAGGATACGACTCTGCTCGCCAATCGTCAAGCCCGACGGAACATCATCGAAGACGCCGAAGGAGATGTCGACATGGCCAGTGCCGAGCAGGATGCGGAAGCGGAAACGCGCCCTACGAAATCTGTCACGAGCGAGATCACCGTCAAGGTAGGATCAGCGCTGCGTTGCATCCCCGAGTTGCCGACAGACTTTAACTTATTGCCGATCATGTTGCTTGTCCAGGTCGCTGCTCGCGTCACCCAGGTTGACTTTGATGGTCTGGCGGATGGGCGTGCGATTCGCAACTGCTTGGGCAACGTAAAGCCTCGCAAGCTCATCCTGGTGCACGGCACGGAGACCACAACTGCGGAGCTGAAGAAGTTCGTCGAGTCTTCCATCCCGTTGTGCGAGGCCGTCTTCACGCCCAACGTGATGGAGTGCATCGACATTGAGTCGGACACGAACGTGTACAAGCTCGCAGTGAAGGAGTCGCTGTACACGTCAGCTGTCTTCCGGAAGGTATGGATTGGCGATTGATATCGTGACTACCGGTAGTAGATCCCTGCTGACCATTGCTGTGTCTGCTGTTGCACAGGTTGGCTCGCACGAGGTCGCGTACGTGACCGGCCAGGTCGCACTGCCCGAGAACAGCTCCGTGCCGGTGCTGCAGCCGCTGAACGACTCTGGCGAGCCGAGTACGCACGAGCCGATGCTGCTGAGCGACGGCAAGATGAAGCTGGACGTGATGAAGCAGGTGCTGGGCAAGTCGGGGTTCAACGCCAAGTTCCGCGGCGGCATGCTCGTGTGCAACGACGGCGTGGTGCTCAAGCGCGCCATGAACAACGAGGTGGTCGTGGAGGGCGCGCTCTCGAGCAGCTACTACAAGATCCGCGCGCTACTGTACGAGCAATTCACGCTGGTCTGAGTGCGGCCATTTGGCGCGGCACAATGTGGTGCGCCCGGCTTAAACCTTTCGCCTTGCTCATTGCGCAATGAACCGCTGCGGAGAACAGCCTCACGTCTCACAAGTTACCGCTGTTGGTCAGAATGAATGTTCACAAGAATTTATTTCAGTACTCCCTACATGCCCTCGTCTAATGACACGGTCTGCAGTCACCGCCCACCTCTCTAATATATGTTCCCTTTATAAACCCGTACACTTTATTTTCACATATCAACATAATTTACACAGCAACAATGCAAGTATATATCAAATCGCCATATATTGATATCATCTATAAATGCGTAACACATCGATCAATAGGTAATACTGGCCCCCTGGCGTGCAGCCCACGGCCGTGCAGCGCCCCCCGCCGCTCGTTGGCTGGCGCAGACGTTTGATTGGATTGACCGACCGCCTGCCCCAACCGACCGACTGACGGACTGATCGGACCGATGCTGTCGCTGCAACGGCACGCCGTGCGCGCATCCGCGCGCTCCGCGCTCTTCTCCTCCGCTGCCGCCGCCGCCGCCGCGACAACGGAGGCCAGCAACGTACTCCAGGTGGACCTGCGCCAGGCCGAGGGCTCGCGCGCGGCCCGCCGCCTGCGCAGGGAGGGGCTGCTGCCCGGCGTGCTCTACGGCGAGGGCGAGGACGGCGACGCGTCCAAGGTGCTGGTGGCGCTCAACACCCGCACGTTCGAGAAACTGCACCGCAAGCTGTGGACCTCGGTCGACAACCAGGTCTTCGAGGTGCAGGTGGGCGACGCCGCGCCCGTCAAGGCCTGCATGCGCGACGTGCAGTTCGACCCCGGTGCGTTGTGCTTTTGCGAGCACAGACGTGCGTCATGATAGCATCTAACGTTCCGTCGCGTTGCCTTTCTGCCTCAGTCACGGACAAGCCGCTGGCCGTCAACTTCATGCGTTACAAGCCCGGCCGCAAGGTCTCCATCCCCATCACGTACCTGAACGAGGAGGGCAGCCCGGGCCTCAAGCGCGGCGGGTTCATCAACTACATCCACCACGAGCTCGAGTGCACCATCTACACGGACAAGGTGCCCGAGACGCTCCAGATCGACGTCAACGGCCTCCACGTGGGCGACCGCATCTACCTGGACGCGATCAAGTTCCCGGAGGGCGTGGTGCCCAACTTGAAGCCCGGCTCGATGGTCTCCAAGATCGCCGGTCGTCGTGGTCTCATCCCGCGCGCTGAGCCCGTCGCGGAGGTCGTGGAGGAGGTCGTGGAGGTCGAGCAGGACGCCGACGAGGAGTTCGACGACTGGAACGATATTTTCTAGGCGCACGAATGAAGAAGGCTCGCTCTCGTGGAAACACGAGTGGCGGGTTCCTTACCACGTTTCAACGACAACACAAGCGAACGCTGTTCTTCTTCGTTGCTCACGTGCTTGTTGCTTGGATAAAATAGAAAACAGAGCACAGCACACGCTCCAACCGCAGCGATTCTGTCTGTTTGGTCGGCTTCTGAGCTTGAGAACAGCACTTACGACGTGCTAGTCGCGTCGATTGACTCCGAGATTGCCTTGATCTGCTGAGCTTGAGGGCGAAAGAAGGCGGCTGCATCCGGCAGCGGCTTCTTGTCCGCGCCATCCTTCGCCTTCTGCTTGCCCCCGGACGCGGTTCCCGGAGTTGCCTTGACGTCGGGGAAGTCCTCACGGAGCCAGTCGAGCGACCCAGTCGTCTGAATCGCACGCGTCACGTCCGACATCTTCACCTGCCGCTTGTTGCGATAGAGCGCCTGCTCGTAGCTTTTGGTGCCGAGAAATTGAACAAACAGTTCCTATCGGAGCGGTCGTTCAGCACGAGTGAGTTATCGCACACTACAACAGGCGCGGCGTCTCAGAAACTGATGCGCAGAGCGTACCGACGCCTTCGAGATGGCGACCAGAGCGTCGCGCGAGATCTTCCCGGCCTCGGGGTCGCTCTGGATGATCTTCTTCACACGACCTGGCGTGTCGGACGTCATGCGATAGCTTTCAGTCAGTCAGCGCCAACGCCACTGCGCTGCAGGCCTCGTTTGATCGAGTGTCACGTACCCAGCGGGTACATGCAGGCGTGCGACTCCTTGGCAGCCTGGTTCTCGTCCTCGTCGCCGCCCTGCTCTTCCACCTCGACCGGGTTCTCGAGCCGCTCCTTCTCGTAGCGCTCCTTGTCTTTGACAGCGAGCTGGACGTAGTGCTGACAACCATCGATCCAGAGCGAAACCACAGCGTCAGACCGCGACGAAGGAGGAGCAAATAGCAGTGCAAGCGCCCTCGGTTTAGGCACCTCTTTCTCCTCGGGCGTCAGCTCCTTCCACTGCACGCTGATGAGCTTCTGGATCTCGCCAATGCGAAGGCCTGCGCCCCACCAGACTCGTCAGATAAATGCGAACGGACTGTACAGACTACGACCACGGAGGCTAATAAGCGGTGCAAACGTACTTGGGTTCTCCTCTGTCACCTGCTTCCGCCGGTCATTGCAGAAGAGCATGTACGAACTCAGCGGCTTCTTGATCGTCGGCGCCATTTTTGCAGTCGCTTTGCGCTTTGCCGCCAAAAAAAGTTGCCGCGCTATTGCCAGAGTCTGACGCAAAGTACGAGGGGTCACTATTAATTGATCCGCTATCGACCGATCTTATAATTTCAGGCGATTGGGCGTCACCCAATTCATCCACCGCGTTGTTCTTCGCGCAGCAGTTTAACGGCGAGCTCCACGTGCGCCCCCGGTCCCCAGGCGGCGCTACGACGCGCTAGAGGCCGCGAACACAATGGGCGCGGGCGGCAGCAAGAGCGCGGAGGCGTCCGGCAAGACGTCAGACGCCGTGGTGGTGGCGCAGCCGAGCGACGACGCGCACAGGACGTCGGTCAAGGACGAAGTGCTGGGCATGGTGCTCGACGGCATCTTCCTCTACGGCATGTTCCTGTCCGCCAAGTACATGTACAAGGTGAGGTGGTGATCGTAAGGGCGGCTGGCGCTTGGAGCGCGTACTGTTACTGCTGTTGTTGCTGTTGTTGTTTGGCTGGGCGCTGACCGCTGTTCTCGCCGCCCTCCCGCAGACGCTCAAGCCCATGATGGACGACTACCTGGAGGGCGCGAGCAGCCAGTCCAAGCTGCAGAAGCGACTGACCAAGACGGGGCGGCCCGTGTTCAACACCAACTACTTCGAGAACATCATCGCGGGCGACATTGTGGACCCGATGGACATTGACGTGTCGTTCGCCGACATCGGCGGGCTGGAGCGGCAGAAGCGCGACATCCACGACCTGGTCGTGCTGCCGCTCAAGAGCCCCGAGTTCTTTGCCGCGCGAGGGAACCTCCTGTCGGTTCCCAAGGGTATCCTGCTGTACGGCAAGCCGGGAACGGGCAAGACGATGCTCGCCAAGGCGATTGCCAAGGAGTCGGGCGCGTTCTTCATCGACCTGAAGATCAGCACGATCATGAGTAAATGGTTCGGCGAGTCGCAGAAGCTCGTTCGCGCCGCCTTCTCGCTGGCGCGGAAGCTGGCGCCGTGCATCATCTTCATCGACGAGGTGGACTCGTTCATGGGCAAGCGCGGCGGAGTCTCGGACCCGACGTTCTCCTCCATGAAGACGGTACTGTGGCGCTCGTTATCAGCGTCTGTAGGTTTGGGCTTGTTTGAGTCTCGAGTCATGAGACTGACCTATTCGTGCTGTTATCATCTCGCTCACAGGAGTTCTTGGCGCTCTGGGACGGCTTCAACGACATGAGCACCGGCGACAACGGCTTCGGCGTCATCATCCTAGGGGCAACTAACCGGCCGCAAGACGTCGACCCTGCGTTCCTCCGCCGGATGCCGCGCACGTTCGAAATCGGTCTACCCAACCAACCGCAGCGCGAGAAGATCCTGCGCCTGCACCTGCGGAACGAGGTGGTCGAGAAGGGCTTCGACTTCCGTCAGCTCAGCCTCGATACGGCTTACTACAGCGGCAGTGATCTCAAGGAGCTGTGCAGAGCCGCGCTCATGATCCCGCTACGCGAGCACATCGAGCGCGTTCGTGAAGCTGCGATCGCGGTGTCAACGCAAGACGACGAGATCGCGGAGAGCCCGGCTCCAGCTCCGAAGATGCGTCCGCTGTCGATGGAGGATTTCGAAGAGGCGAAGACGATGGTGCAGCCCACCGGTGCGGCCGCGTACGCGTACGAAGCGTCCCAGCAGCCGGATAGACGGTCTCATCCCGCAGGCGGAGCTCCGATTGACATGGACATGTTCGCGGCGATCATGGCGGCCGGGCTGCAGAACCTCATGCACGCGTCGCAGCCCAATCGGCACCCGGACGTGCAGTTCGAGTAGAAGTGTTGTGTTGGGCGCGCGCTATTTTCTTGTTGCGGTAGGTTTGTTTTTAGCGAGAGCAGCAGTGCGCTGCAGACTCATACAAACGTGCGCTTGCGCAGAATGAACTGGTCGTCTTCAGGCTGCTTTTCCACTCGAGAGACTCCGCGGAACCGTCTGCGGCCTGCGGATCCTTCGTACACGCGAACGGCACTGCCGTCCGGGAGGGAAGCAGCAGCGCATGACTCGGTTGCAGCGTCCTCTTGAGAGATGTAGACGATCCCTCCGATCTCCCAGCGATGCGCAGACTTTGCAGGAAGAACAACGAATGGGAGATGGAGCAGAGCCGATTCGATCGCCTGGAGTGGAGACTGCTGGGACTGAAGTTATAGACACAGCAACGGAATTAGCTCGCGCTCGTTGTAGCCCCGCTGGACGAGCGAAAGGAGCCGGATTGCACACCTGCACTAGCTGCTCGAGGTCTTCAAGCCCGACGCTGTCAGACAACGTGAAGGCGCCATTCCGGGTCCGCTCAAGCGCAGCCAGCGTTCCTCCCACGCAAAACTCGCCCTTGGAGTTTTGCAGCTGACATGTGCCGTCAAGGTGGCCTGGAGGAATGACTAATGCTTCGCCACACTCACGAGCGATCGACCGGATGTACGTCCCGCCGCCGCACTCGACATGAATCCGTGCCTGGTAATGCATTGTCACCAGCAAACGGTGAGCAGTCGAGAGCAAGCCCACGCAGAAACGTATACGTTCAGCTTCGCTACCTCGGGATACAGGCCTGGGACGAAGTCAAGGAGGTCGATCTTCCCAATGTGGACTCGCCGCGCAGTGACGTCGATCTCCTGCACAGACGCGAGTTTGGGAACAGACGTCAGCGAGTGCGCGAGCGTCGGGTCTGACTCACTGGGAGACCGATGATTGCGCGTACCGGGTTTATGCGGGCAAGTTCGTACATGCGGACCCCGTTCTTGCGGATGGCGCTCACTCGGGGAGGAACCTGATCAATGCTGCCGACGAACCTGCGGAGCCCCAACACGTTGTGAAAAATGACAGCATCGGCAGGTCCTTCAACAAGCAGCAATACCTTTGTAGCGCTGCCTTCACCTCGTCCTCCGACAGCCACGGCACTGGCCGCTCAGACAGCACTTTTCTAGCAAGTATGACCGAGAGGAACACCCCAGGTTGTGTTAGTCGCGGAAGCATGATGCCAGGCGGCGGCTCCCAGACGAATGAGCCCACCCAGTGACGTCGTCCGAGTCGGTCGTGACGCCAAAGCGGACGACTCCAGTGTACTCCTTGCCGTTGGCCAGATACTGCAGCAACGCGCGCAGAGTTACACAACACAATCCGTCAGCCACATGCAACAACAGAGGATGGAGGAGGCACATGCACCTGCAGGAACTTGGTCGCGTTGCCGAGCGCCATGGTGAGGACGCCGGTGGCCATTGGGTCGAGCGTGCCGGCGTGGCCCACCTGCCGCGTCTTGAGCATCTTGCGCACCTTGACGACGCAGTGGTGCGAGCTGATGCCCGCCGGCTTGAGCACATTGAGGAACCCGTGGGTCATCATCATGGCCCCCGGGAACTGTCCTGAACCAAAACGTGACCGACAGCATGGTCGCCATTCCACCAATAATTCATTCGATTGGCTAAAACGTTGTCTTAGCCTTTTATTAGCCAATCAAGTGCGCAATAATCTCGGATTTTCCGGCAGTTCATTTTGGCGCGCTCGTGAATCGGCACATGCGCTTTTTCCCGCGGCGAGGCAGCGCGTGAATGGCCCATGAAAGTGCTCAACGTGGCCGAGAAGCCGTCGGTGGCCAAAGAAATCGCCAACATCCTATCCTCGGGGCGCGCGCAGCGGGTTCGTTTGCGCTTTGATGCGTTGCTGTTGAACTGTGTGCGAGTGACAAGTGCAAGTTGACGGACGCTCACCACGCCCGTTCGGTCGCGTGTGCTCGCCGTGTCTGGTCGACCGACTACAGCGGCAGGGCTTCTCCAAGTACAATGCGGTGTTCGAGTTTCCGTACGAGATCCAGGGCCAGAGTGTGCAGATGGCGGTCACGTCGGTGACGGGCCATCTCATGGAGCTGGACTTTGAGCCGAGCTACAGGTAGGAGGGGGGAACTTGCACCCCAAAGAGAGGGAATGGACGGTGGCTAGAGCAACAGCTCAATCGTCTCGTGGCATGCTCCTTGCATGATCGCAGGAGCTGGTACTCGTGCGACCCGGTGGAGCTCTTCAGCGCACCAGTGACCAAGAAGGTGCGCCCAGACGAGACCCAGAAGAAGATCGAGAAGACGCTCTTGACCGAGTCCCGCAACAGCCAGGTACGAGCGCGCCGCTGGTGTCTGGAATGTAACAGATGAGACGCCAGGATGGATGGGTCCGTGTTGTCTTGTAACTGGCACTGACGCGTTGGCGGCCTCTAGTGGCTGGTGTTGTGGCTCGACTGCGATCGCGAAGGCGAAAACATCGCCTACGAGGTGAAAGGCGTTTGCGAGCGAGCGAATCGACGGCTGCGCGTATTTCGCGCGCGCTTCTCGGCGCTGATCCCGCGCGACATTGTCCACGCAGTTCAGCACCTCGCGATGCCTGACGAGAAGCTTTCTTTGGCGTGTGACGCTCGCTCGGAAATTGATCTCCGCATCGGCGCAGCCTTCACGCGGTTCCAGACCATGCGCATTCAGCGGAAGTTCCCGGGACTGACGAAGGAGAAAGGAGTCATCAGCTACGGTCCCTGCCAGTTCCCGACTCTGGGGTTCGTGGTAGAGCGGTACTTGAAGATTCAGACGTTTGAGAAGGAAGAGTTCTATTACATCAGTGTGACCCACCAACAGCACGACCAACCGGACGCGCCTGTCACGACGTTCAAGTGGAAGCGCGACCGGGTCTTTGATCGCATGGCTTGCCTATGCATCTACGAGAGCCTGGTGGAGCACCAGGTTGCCGTGGTCGAGTCCATCGACAAGCGCCCGTCGTCAAAGCGAAAGCCATTGCCGTTGACTACCGTCGAGCTACAGAAGCGGGCATCCCGGTGGCTGCGAATATCGTCGGAGCAAACGATGAAGGCTGCCGAGAGCCTGTACAACAAGGGCTTCATCAGCTATCCGCGCACAGAAACCAACAAATTCAAGGAGGGGACGGACCTCATGGCATTGATTCGGATGCACGAGAACCACGATCAGTGGGGCTCCTACGTCTCCGGTCAGCTCCTTCAAGGCGGGAAGTACGAGCACCCACGCGCAGGAGGGGCCGACGACCAAGCGCATCCGCCGATTCACCCCACCAAGTCGACTGCGCTGAGCTCGATAACTGATGTTAACGAGAAGAAGGTGTATGAGCTAGTCGCTCTGCACTTCTTAGCAAGCTGCAGCAAGGACGCAAGAGGTAGCCAAACGAACGTCCAGATGCGGATCTGCCACGAGAAGTTCACGGCTTCGGGACTGATGGTGGAAGAACGCAACTACCTCGACATTTACAAGTTCGAGAAGTGGAATGCGTCGACGATTCCGGTGTATCAGCAAGGCGACACGTTTGAGCCGACGTCGCTGCTGATGGTAACGGGGGAGACTTCACCTCCACCATTGCTGACCGAAGCCGACTTGATTGCCAAGATGGATTCGAATGGTATCGGTACGGATGCGACCATCGCGGAGCACATCAAGACCATTCTGAAGCGCGAGTACGCCGTCAAGGTCAACAATGACACCCAGTTCAAACCGACCACTTTGGGCTTGGCTCTTGTGCTGTCGTACGAAAACATGGGACTCGAGCTGGCAAAGCCTGCTCTTCGGGCCGCGGTACGTACGATCCTCTCCCATTTCACTTCGCGCCCGACTGGACCTTCTCTAACTGGTGATGCTTGCCGTGACAGATGGAGAACGACTGCAAAGCTATCGCGCTGGGCCACAAAGATGTCAAGCAAGTGACCCAGACATGCATGACCCAGGTGAGCTGCTCGAGCTTCGTTCACGAAACGCCATTCATTGCGTTGGCCCACTGTGCTCATGATGATTTATAGATGCGGGAGATCTTCATGGAGGTTGCTCGTGGGGCTGGAGTGCTCGACCAGACATTCTCAGAGACGTTTAATCACCCTGTGAGTGAGGCGCCACCGGGTCGAAGTCGACCTCCACCTCGAGAAGAGCACGACCGATCGAGTGCGAGCCGGAACGAGCTGTCGTCAAACGATGAGTCCACAAGATCCACAAGACAGAGCCAGCATTCAGCACCTCGTCCGGCCAATCGCGTCTACGATAGGCCAACTTCGAGTGCGAGCACTTCAAGCCCGGAGATTCCGCGGTGCGACGGGCATGGATTGCCGTGTGTCGAACGGGAGGTCAGTCGTGAAGGCCCAAACAAAGGTCGCATGTTCTTTGTGTGCCCTCAGCCGCAGAGCGAGCAGTGCAACTTCTTCGCGTGGGCGACCCCGGACGCGTCGGCTGCCGATTCCACCATCACGATCAAGTGCACTGGCCACGATGAGCCGTGCGTTGAGCGCACGGTGCGGAAAGAAGGTCCCAACAAAGGCCGTTGCTTCTACTCGTGTCGGAGAGGTCAGACGGAGGGAGGCTGTGGTTTCTTCGCGTGGAAAGAGGAAGCGGAGTCGATGGCGTCTCGTGCAACTCCGTCGTCGACCACTGCAGACCCGTCGACTGGCGCGGAGCCACCGACGTGTTCGGGTCACAGCCTTCCGTGCGCTCTCCGAACGGTGCGAAAGCCGGGCGAGAACCAGAACCGCCAGTTCTACGCATGCGCGCTTCCTGCTGTCGAAAGTTGCGGGTTCTTCGCGTGGAAGGACGAGCACGAGAACCAGCAGACCAGCAGGAGGGCCACGTCGACGACGACGACGGCGACGGCGAGACACGATCATGACGACCAGGCGGCCCCGAAGTGCGAGTGCGGCCTCCCTGGCATCTTACTGACATGCCGGAACGGCACGAACAAAGGTCGCACGTTCTACAAGTGTCCAAATCAGCAAGGCAGTCAGTGTGGCTTCTTTGAGTGGGGTAGCTAGCTAGTACATGCCAAGAGGCTGCGAGTTCATGGTTTGGCTGTTATAAAATACAGAAAAGGAGGGCAATAGAGTCTAACGAACTGAGGAGCGCCCACAGCTAAACTTCCGCCGTAAACCCGCTCGTGCGAATGGCTTAGAACGGCGGGTGGTCCATCCCGTTGGACGCCTCCATCATGGCCGCCACGATGGGGAGCAGCGGTGCGATCCCGCGGTTCTTGGGGCACGGAGGGTCGCACATGAAGAAGAACGCGCCCAGCAGCGCGACCTCTCTGTCCTCCTCGTTCGACATGTGCTTCGCGCACTCCAGCAGCTCGGCGACGATGTCCGTGTCGGCCTCGCGTCGCGGCTCGAGACTCAGCGCGACGTACTCGGCGAGCTGCTCCATCGGGTCCTTCAGCTCCAGGATCCGCCGCATCGACAGAATGCGCTGCGCCACTTCCTCATCCGCCGCCTGCATTCGATCCTCGACCGCCTGCGCGTGTGCCAAGAAACGCGCGCGATCCATCTGCGCTGACGCGTTAGCCGCCGCGCTGGCGCTCGCTGAGAGGTGAACGAGGTTCGGAGAGCTCACGTGGCCGCTGAAGAAGCTGCTGGTCTCGTGCTCGCCTGGGTCGCTCTGCAGCGGAATCGCGCCCGCGTCGTGGCGATCCGCCCTGCCGTCGGCTGCAATGAGATCCTCGTCATCGTACTCGCTCTCGACTGGCACGAGCTGGAGGAAGGTGTCCATCCTGGTGTCCATTTTGAACTGCCCAAAGTGTCATTCATCGCCGCCTACCCTTGGCAGGTGCAATATGGAGAGGTGGCACTGTAGTGTCATGTGCTAAGTACGATCAAAGATCTGAGGCGACTGGAACATCTGAGTCGTACCTACGGCTGGCGCCACTGTTCGATTGAGCTGTCGAGACTTTTTACCTCAACTGCCTGTAAGAAAGGACACAAATGCTATGATCTTGTTTATACAGTCCTGGCCAAAAGTAAATGAGGTCGCAATTTTGGCCCGAAAATCAGCCAACAGGAACTCTACAACGCTCAAAATCGGCCCAAATACTCCTCAAATCGTATTTGAGACGATGGCAGCATTTTTTTCCGCACTTGATT
>JAADYG010000630.1:0-18898 GCA_023338115.1 Phytopythium boreale | reverse complement strand
CAGTGGGGAGCACTGGGCAAGATGCAATGCATCTTAGGTCCCGAAGGACTGGCGCACCTGCTCACGCAGAGCGCCGAGGCGCAAGTCTCTCGTATCGAGCAGTTCATCACGTACGAGAACGCGCTCCTGGATCACGTGCGCGGCGCGCTGCAACCGCAGGCTGCCCCGGCACCTGTGATCACGCAGGATGGCGTGAAACCACTTCACCTGAAGGTGAAGGCCTTTACAGGTGACGAAGGCGAGAACCTTTTGCTTTGGTTCCGCGAGTTGGAGATGGCCATGACGGCGGCCCTCCTGAACGACGAACGCCTGAAGGTGGCGTTTGCGGTCTCCCACTTGGGAGGCCGCGCGAAGAACTGGGCTCTCACAAGAGACAGCACCGTGTCGGGTGCTTTCCCTTCGTGGGACCACCTCAAGCATGAGCTTCGGCTGACGTTCCTCCCACCGAACGTAGCGTACCAGGTACGCTCACGCTTCTTGGCGTGTCGCCAGGGCAAGCGTGACCTCGTGGACTACGTCCAAGAGATGCGCACGCCTGTGGCGGGAATGGTCGCCGACCCTCTGCCCGAAACTGTCAAGGTGACAGTGTTCATGGAAGACCTCAAGGTGGGCCCTGCGCGAACGCAGCTGTTCCGGTCGCGCGTCACATCCTTCGAGGAGGCGGTACGCATCGCCCTCGAAGAGGACTACTGCCATCGGCAGTCGCGCGTCATCGCCAGTGCGGTGACAACCACTCCGACGGCTGATGGGCCGCAACCCATGGAGTTGGGCTCTGTGGAGCAACGCAACACGCAAGTGACGTGTTATGCGTATGGCCGAGTTGGCCACATCCAACAAAACTGCCCGGCGCGCAACGGCCGCCAACAGGGGGCGCTTCAACACCCGCGCGCAGCGCGGCACCAACAATGGTGGCCCTCGCCAGAACGCCGCCCGACCCTTCCAGGGTCGTGGTCGCGGGCAGGGGAACGGGAACTCCCAGTAGGCGCGGGGCGCCCTACTGGGGAGACACTAAGCCCATCGAGCGATCGGGGTAGCGATCGCTGGGTGGGCTTAGCCCCCGAGAGCATGACGCTCTCGAATATTGGTGGACCCAGCAGCACCACGTTGTTGGTGGTCCATGCGGACGTGAAAGGGTACGGAGACAAGATGCGGATTCTCATCGACTCCGGCGCCTCGAGCAACTACGCTCGGCGCGCGAGTCTCGAGTCAAACGAGGAGGTATTCAGATCCCTGAGCGGGATGTCACGCTCCTCAAACCGCATTGCGGTTCGCCTAGCAACAGGCAAGGTGATCGAGACCCAGAAGGTCGAGGTGGATCTCCGCCTCCGGTTTCTCGACTTCGACTCGGTCGAGCGTTTTATCGCGCTTGACCTCGATGAGAAATACGATCTCATCCTCGGCATGCTCTGGCTCGAGAAGCACGAGCCGTGGATCGACTGGCGATCAAAGTCGATCGGGGCAAGTAAGCCCGCCGTGAGCGACCGCGCAGCGGTCAGCAAGGTGCCCGGAGCAGCACGCTGGAGTAGCCAGGATTGGCGAGAAGAACGACTCGATAAGGGCACGCCCTTCGAGGCCGGGGTGTCAGAGATCAGCGAGATCTCTCCCGTTGAACAGGCCGGCGCAGACGTCCATGACGTCGCGGCCAGGGCCATGGCCGAGAAGGCCATCGAAAGAAGAGTGCACTGGGCACCTCTCCCGGCCCGCGATTCGGTGGGCCGGTCCGAGAATGAGATTCCGGATCAGGACCGAATGGGTCAACCCGAAGGTGACTACCCGGGTCGGACGGGTACGGGCGATCGCCCGGTCACAGTTTTGAAGAGTGACGTGAAAAGTCACGGGCGCCGTCTGTCGACATGGACGATCGCCAAACGCGAAGATCCAGTCCCGCGCCGTGTTGCTGAAGCGACGGCGCCGGGTACACGCCTCACAGTGAATCTTGCAAAGGATAGCGCAAACGCGCTTGAGGCGCGCCAGGAGTACAGACTCCTGGATGGCATGACCGGAGCCGTGTTGGCTCCCGCCGTGCCCCTGGCACCGCTCCCCGAGCTGAATGCTCTTGTGGGGCTTGACGAGATGTCAGTCTCCGACTTCGCCCAGGCCCTCGAGGGCGGGGAAGTCGTTGAAGTGGTCGCCATTCGACCTACCGTTGAGACGACGGAGCTGAATAGCTCGTCCGTGATGGATGCGAGCGTTCTCGGGGAGATCAAAGAGCATGTGAATGCTCGACGAGGAACTGCCATCCTCAAGAACCCGAGCGATCCCCTTCACTCCTTGCTGAAGGAATATGGGGATGTGGTCTCTGAAGAGCCACCGACAGAGTTGCCACCCGATCGAGGGGTGCGGCACGAGATTGACTTGGCCCCGGGGACAAAGTACTGTGTCACCCGGCAGTGGCCGCTGCCACGAGAGCAGTGTGAAGCCATCGACGACTTCTTTCGCGCGAAGCACGAAGCGGGCTTGGTGCGGGAGTCAAAATCCCCGCACTCGACGCCGACGTTCTGCGTCCGAAAGCCCAATGGGAAGTGGAGAATTGTCCACGCGTTCAACAAACTGAACGCTGCGACGATCCCGGCGCAAACGCCGATTCCCCGAAAGGAAGTCCTGCAGAACAACATGGCAGGCAGCACGATTTTCAGTGCTTTGGACCTGGTTGATGGTTATTACCAGATCCTCATGCGGGAAGAGGATATCCCTTTGACGGCGGTCAGCACGCCTAGCGGGATGTTATGGGAGTGGCTTGTGATGCCACAGGGGTTGTCGAACGCCCCGGCGACGTTTAACAGGTTGGTCACCCAACTGTTTCGCCCCCTCCGTGCGTTTGCACAAACATACTTTGACGACATCTTCGTCCACAGTAAGTCCGAGAACGGCATGTCGGCGATGGATGTCCATCGCGAGCACCTTCGCCAAGTGCTCGAGTGCATGAGAGAGCACAAGCTCTACGCCAACATAGACAAGTGTGCCTTTGGCGCAGAGGAGATCCCCTTCTTGGGTTGCTACATCGGAAAGCGCGGCATCCGCGCTGACCCCAGCAAGGTCAAGGCCATTATCGAGTGGCCGGTTCCGAGGAGCCAGAAGGATCTAAGGAAGTTGTTGGGCCTGGCCAACTACTTGCACAAGTACAGCGCTAATTACGCTGAGATGGCGCGGCCTCTCACTTTGCTCCTCGAGAAGGATGCTGATTGGCAGTGGACGCAAGCCCACACGGACGCGTTCGCCCAAATCAAGGCGAGCCTCCTCGAGGCTCCAGTGCTCGCACTGCCCAATCCGGACAGGCCGTTCAGCGTTGTCTGCGACGCTTCCGACTCTGCAATCGGTTGCGCACTGCTGCAAGCAGACGATGAGGGTCGTGAACGCGTGATCGCGTTCGAATCGCGCCAGCTCAAGGCTGCGGAGAAGAACTACCCCGTTCATGACAAGGAGCTACTTGCAATGAAGTATGCCCTCGTCAAGTTCCGGGTGCACCTTTTAGGTGAACGAGCGTTTGTGGTCTACACAGACCATGCGTCCTTGCGCACGGCGACGTCGTCGCCCCATCTCTCGCAGCGCATGGCGCGCTGGTTGTCATTCTTCGCAGAATACAACTTCCGCGTCGAGTACAAGCCGGGGAAGCAGAATGTGCTTACCGACGCGCTCTCGCGTCGCCCCGACTATGAGCTTGCTCATGTGACGTCGGCCACGGTGTCGTTGCTCAACCAGATCCGTGCGGCGTACGAGCATGACGAGTCATGTCGAGCCTTGATTGCTCACTTTGAAGCTGAGGCTGCTGCCTCTGACCCGCCGGTCGCGCTCACACCGCGGCTGCGCTCGCGGATTCACCGCTATTCGCTCGCCGACGACTTGCTGTACTACAGCACGGATCCGTCCGATCCGCCGCGTGTTGCTGTGCCGCTGCACGACGACATCCGTTACCGGATCCTCTATGAGGCACACGACTCGCCTCTGAGTGGCCACTTGGGCCGTGAGAAGACTCACTACGTCGTGAGTACGTCGTATTGGTGCCCCACCTGTACAAGTGGGTCGCATCATACGTGCGGACGTGCGAGACGTGCCAACGCGTCAAGGTCGCACCTTCCGCGGCAGCTCCGCTTGCCAGCCTCCCGGTACCAACCGATTGTTGGCAGTCCGTCAGTTTGGACTTCGTTTTTGGTTTGCCGAAGGACGGCCGCGGCAACTCCGGTGTGTTGGTATTTGTTTGCCGCTTGAGCAAGATGTTGCATCTCGCACCATGCTCTGAGAACGTGGACGCGGCCGGTGCCGCTGCTCTTTTCCTTGAGCACGTCTTCAAAGCCCACGGGCTGCCGGAGACGTTGATCTCGGACCGTGATCCACGGTTTGTCGCTCGGTTCTGGCGGGAGCTTTTCCGCCTACTCGGCACGCGCCTCGACATGTCGACGGCCGATCATCCGCAAATGGATGGCCAGACCGAACGCGCCAATCGCGTTTTGGAGGACATCCTCCGCAGCACGTGTGCTGAGCAGCCGAAGGCGTGGAGCACGATGCTCCCCTTCGTGGAGTTCGCGATGAACAACGGGGTTCATGCGTCCACGGGCTGCACGCCCTTCTTCGTCAATGGCCTTAGCCATCCGCGCGTTCCGTTGACGCTCTCGCTCGGACCCCGTGGGGTCTCCACCTTAGGTGGGGGAGAGGCTTGGTCAGACGCTTCGGCGTCGCCCTCCCAAGCTGAGGGTATGTCGGTTTCGCTACGCAAACAACTCGACGAGTTCATGAGCACACGGCTCAGCGTTATCCGACGCGTGCGCGACGCAATGGCGTCCGCCCAAGATAAACAGAAGGAGCAAAGCGACAGAGTGGGTCGCAAGAACACAAATGTGTTTGAGGTTGGGGACCTTGTTCTCCTGGACGCTCGTAACCTACCGCTCGAGGCGGTCAGCGCTGTCGAGAAGACAAAGCTGCGCCCACGCTACATCGGACCGTTCAAGGTCGTAGCGCGCAAGGGCAAGGCGTACCGCCTTAACCTTCCATCAACGATGAGAACACACCCTGTGTTTTACGTTGGGCTTCTCAAGCCGTACCACGACCCGGAGGAGGTCAGTCTTCCGGCTGAAGGAGACACACCTCCTGGTGAAGCCCGACCCAATAGCACGGGTGCGAGATCTACCCCTTTGCGACAACAGTCGCGCGCTCAAAGTGCCGTCAATGTGCACTTGAGCCCCAGTGACCGAGGTGTCGACGACATGCTCGGGCATGAACAAGATCATGTGGTTGACCAGGGCGCTGCCACGCAGCCCTCCTTGTTGCCGATGACAACGGCGAGGATGGTCCTCGAGTCGATGAACGACCAAGTCCATTGCGGACTACTGCACAGCAATCGACCCGTTCGCGGGGTGCACGGACCGTGCCGCGTCCTCCACCCGCGCTTCTTGACCGCCATGGTCAGAAGCACTACCACGTTGAGGCTCTCTTGAAGAGCCGGCTCCGGCGAGGAGCTTGCCAGTTCTTGGTGAAGTGGAGGGGTTACCCTCACTCACAGAACACGTGGGAGCCTCAAGACGTCCTCGTGCAGGACTGTCCCGACCTCGTACGCGCGTTTGAGCGCTCGAACTCCGAGGCTCAGAGCGCGATCTCGCGCTAGCCTTCTCCTAGAGGAGGTGTGACTGTTGGCAGGCTTTGCCACAGTCGAGGTCCGCGTAAGTCATGGGACCCGAGCTCTGCTCGTAACACTTACGCGTGGTTTGGTGATCCTTTGGAGGATCTCGCCCCCGTCTCGCTTACACACTGTGAGTGTGGACACCCTTGATGTTGAGTCTCGAACTCACTGAGCAAACTTCGCGATGAGCGACTGTGTGCTTGAGGTGTAAACCTCAAAACATGAACTTGGGTCACGAGGACCCGGCGGCTGACGCCCGCCTACTGTTGAATTGCGTTCGCTCCAGGCTCGAGCACGCGCTCCGAGCCTGGGTTTAGCGTTGCATCACACGAGGTGTGTGTGTGTGTGTGTGCGTGAAGCACGCCGCGCTCAAACCGAAGAACGGTTGAAGGTTGAAGTGGTTGTCCCGGACGGGACTCAAACCACTGACAACTGGCTTGACAGCCAGCGGCCTACGCGCCTGAGACAGTGGCTCCATGCGCGAGGGCTTGAAGTACAAGTGCGAGATGAGCTTGCACTTATGTGAGCAAAAGTCACAGTGGACAAAATCGATCCACCGACCTTCAGCTTCGCAGCTGGTCGTCGTACCGACTGAGCCAGCCGCCGGTGTGGCGTTGTAGGTTGCGCTGTGATTGAAAGAACTCGCGCTCTGTTGTGTGAGCACAACGCTGCCAAAAGGAAGTCGGTTTGGAGTGCCATGCGCCTCTGGGGTGCAAGGACACTTGTCCTGCGTGGTTGCACATGCACCACGCGCGCCGTAACCCATTGGGTTGACAGGCGCGCGCAACAAGAAAATGGTACGCCCTTGGGGCTTGAACCAGGGACCGATGGATCCCGGAGCAGGAGTGCTCCCGCCTGAGCTAGTCGCCTGTGTGGCTGAGCAGGCTGCGTTGTGGCGAAAAGAGCTTGCGCTCTGTTGTGTCACCACAACGAGAGGCGGTTCAGAAGGCCATGCTTCTCTGAGACGCAAGGACATCTGTCCTGAATGGTTGCTCACGCGCCACTCGCGCCATAACCCTCGGGGTTGGCGGACGCGACACCAAGAAAAATGTGACGCCTATGGGGCTCGAACCAGGGACCAATGGGTCCCGGAGCGAAGGCGCTCCCGTCTGAGTCAGATGCTGATGAGTAAGTGGCGCCGACACTCGATGTTAAGTCTTTGTGCTTGCCGGTCCCCGTGAGGGACTGTGCTGCGTCGCCAGAACCCGAAGGTTCAGCGCCTGATTTGCGCTAGCAGTGACCACCCTCGTTACGGGTGCTGTCGCCCGCGTGTCGTTGGACACTTGCGCGCGCGTTGGCGGTTAAAGGTTTCCCTTTGAAGCCAGTTTTGGCTCGCGTTCTCTGCGAGACGCGACGCGTCGGCAGCCGCCCTTTGCGGTTGCCACCCTCCCTTTTCGGAACACGTGTCCCGAACCTAGGTGGGGAGAATGTAACGGGGTTACATGGTTACGTGATAACCCGTTGGACACCAGAGTGTGTCAAGGAGTGAGTGCTCCTCTTAAGTTCTGTCGCGACGTGCCTGCTGCGTAAGTTAAGGCCCACCTATCCGAGGAAATCTACATACGCCCAGTCCCCCGCTACGCACGACCCGGCGACGAGACGAAGCTGATCACCCTCTACATGCGCTACGACGTCAAGGACGTAGGCGAGTCCGGTTAACTCCTCGGCGTGAAGGTGTAACCCGTCGTCCGGCACCGTGCTTTCCAGTCAGCAGGCGTACGTCGATGAGATCTTGCACCGGTTCGCCATTGACACGACGCGGCCTGCGAGAGCTCTGATGGTGCCCAACACCCGCCTGGACTTCACGGACGGTAGAGCGGACAATGAGAAACGAGCGCTCATGGCGCAGGTGCCGTACAGACTAGCTGCCGGTGTGCTCTTGTACTTGGCGCAGGGACAGACATCATGTTTGCGGTCACGCAGCTCGCCCGCCGTGCGTCAATGCCGCCAAGTACCTGATGCGGCACCTATCGGCCATCAAGAAGCTCTGGCTCCGGCTTGAACCCTCCCGTGAAGAAGTGCTGATCACATTGAACGCTGACTTTGCGAACGACAGGAGCGAAAGAAAGAGCTTCTCCGGTGCCATCGTGTACTTGTTCGGCTGCCCGGTGATGTCGCACAGCGATTGAAGATCGTCTCCAAGTCGAGCACGGTTACAGAGTACATCTCGGCGGATATCGCCATCCTGGACGGCATTATGGTCAAGAAGATCGCGAGGGAAATGCTGCGCGCGAAGTTCCCGGTAACCATCGCCATGGACAGCCAGCCTGCAACTCAGCGGCTGCCTCAGCGAGACGCAGAATACAGTGGGCGTCAAGTACCGTAAAATCTTAGTCCGCAGCGCCAATTTGTCCTAAGAGCCATTGAATATTGACCAACCACAGTGGGCAGAATCCATCTTGTGTTTTTGAGCGGCGCTGTTAGACTTGTCAACAGTGTTGGCTCAAAAAGCCACTAAAAATATGTGACTGGTTGCTAAAATAGGTGTCGTGCGTAGAGCTCTGCCACAACCGCGCCGGCAGGTTTCATTGCGCTCATTTCGACCATTTTGGTTAGTGCAGTCCCGGATCACGGCACATGGAGAAATCACAAGAAGTATGTACCCATATCTATCGGCTATGCCTACAAGCTCGACGTGCTCAACCATTTCGCGGAGTCCAAGGACCTGGACGCCACTGTTGCTCGCTTCAATTGCGACTTCAGCGATGGCGAGAGCCGAAAGAAGAAGGAGAAGGAGATCGGTAAATGGATTTGGCAAGGCGCGCACATCCGCCTTATGTGTGCCGCAACCTTATGTATGCCACAGGTAAAAGTATCCATCGCAATGCGCGAGACTCCAGTGTCGGGACGATACTCCCGAAAGAAGCGGAGGAGTATCTCGTGCTGTGGAACAACTCGATACGACAAGGAGGTCCAGTGTCGCCTGTTATGCTCCGCCTTAAAGCCCAGGAGGTCGCGGTAGAAGTTGGGCTAGCACCAGACTAGTTCTGAGTGTCCAACCCCTGGCAGTCCAAGTTCCTACGACGGCATCACCTGTCAATTCGTGCTCGGACGCACCAAGGACAAACTACACCGGAAGATGCCAAGGAGGTCTCCAAGCAGTTCACAGAGTCCGTCCGTCAAACCATCGTGGAGAACGACGATGTGCAAGTTTTTAACGCCGACCAGACAGGTATGTGCGTAAACAATCACGGATCTACCCCGCTTTGTTTGTCTCTGTGTGCTAACTCAACCGAGGCAACCTGTTTCGAATTGTTGCCTCGTCAAACCATCACCGGGACAAAGACCGTGTGGATTAAGTGTGCAGGAGAAAGAGGAAGAGCTCGCGGCTGCAACGCTGCTTGCTGACCGAACAGACCGCAAAAATCCACCGTTCCAGTTGTTCAAGAGCGCGGTCGCAAAATCTGCTATCACTCAGCAGGAAAGCCGCGAGCAGCGGAACGGCCCCGGCTCTTGCGTACGGAAGACGATCTACAGACTACAGCGCTCAACAGGATGCCTCATTCACGGTAATCCGTCAGCGTGGTGGAAAGCCGACCTGCCGCTCAGTTTTTTGCAGCACCACTTTGCGGACCGCAACAACATCACTAAGAACGTGCTTCTCATACGGGACAACTTTCCTGGCCACTGGACGAGCGAGATGCAGGGGTACGCGGCCTCTATCAACGTGGTTTTGATGCGCGTCACCCCCACGCTATACGTACGCGTGTCAGCCAGCGGACATCGCGTTGATGAAGCCGTTGAAGAGCCGGCCCGGTCGAAGTGGATAGAGAGTGTCAAGAAACAAGAGGTGCGGCATCAAGAGCGGCGTTAGGAGCACGATGTACAACAACAAGACACGGATACAGCGATCGTAGCAGCAGCGCGAGACCAAGTGCAAGACGACGCTAGAGCGACGATCGCGCGTCGATAGCGCGAGTTCCCCAAATGCTTGTTCAGGATGGAGCATCCCAACCGAACTGACGTCGCTACCAGGTTTGCAGAGAGCTGGAAGAACATCTCCACCACTGCAATTGTCAACGACTTTGCAAGTGCCAAGTTGCTGACCAACACGAGAGCCACCGGTGTAAGCCCTGAGGTTGACTGCTGTGGGATTGACGACTTGGTCGATCAACTGCAACGCGAGGCGATCTGCTCGAATGACGAAGTGTCTACCGAGAATGAAGATGACGATGAAACGTATACAAATCTCTTGCTCGATATCTAGGCAATGAAGCATGACTACATAAAGATTTGTTGTGGCTACAAAGCTATCGGCTCAGATGTGGGAAAAATGCTTTTGGCTCCGCGCGCTTGGCGCGAAAACACAGTGGTCTCGTGTTTGAATGAAAATCAGGGTTCTGATCTCTAACTTTTTAGCAAATGACGATAATTCCAGGTTACCACCGAGAGTTTTTTTTACTTCGTACGTTTTTACTCCGAACCCTTTTGGAGCATGGTCTTGCCCTTAGGACACGCATTTTACAGTACCACGCGGCGAAGGAATTACTCCGCAAGGGAATTACGGCGGCGGCATACTTGCCGACAGGCGAGATGCCCGCCGACCGGCTCACCAAGGGGCTGCCAAAGCACCAACACCTCCGAAAGTGTGGTCTGCGTGGCCATGTTGCGCTGGTCGAGGATAAATGAGACGGCGTCAGACGAAATGACAATTAGAACCATTTCAACTTCCGGTATCAACAACCGTTTCCCCAATTAGGGACATTTCAGGACCGTGATCAAGAGCATGGCGCGCGGCAAACGATCGATCGATGGCGCCGGCCGTGCTGACGAAGGGTTAATCGCCTCACATGCCTTTCAAGCCAAGCGCTCAACAGTAAGCACGAAGAGTGGATACCATCAGATGACGAACGCCATCGCGACATGGTCCTCGGAGAATTATCCGGACACGCTCGATGCCGAAACGAAGCAAATGAGACACACTTCTGAATGACATTGTGCTCGGGTTCTACGAGCAAATTTTCAAGCCTGCCCAACTGTGCAACGATGAAGGCGCACACGCAGACGAAGCCGCGCATGCGCCCGTCGCTGTATCGACTGTTAGGAACTACTGCTGAGCGTTACTCGACCTGTACCGCCCACAAAACCTCGAGCTTGACTGTGAGCTCGACTTGGAGCTCTCTCAAGTACTGGGAGGCTACACGAAGGTCATCAACAACATGAAGAAGCGTGGACTGATGAAGATACGCGAGGGAAAGTGATATCTCAACGGTAGCGGCTTTGCGTTGCTCGCTATGAAGCTGATAACCGAGGTACTAGGCAGGCGTGGACAGCCGTGGGCATCGGCGCCGTTTGGATGGAGCTACTTCATCCTGATGTGGAACCTGATGATTCGGTCGGACTAGATCGATACGGTTATGCTGCAACACGTCGAGTGGGCCGAGGATTGCCTCGTGGTGGAGGAGCAAGGTCACAAGGGCGACCAGTCCGGCGCCAACAAGTTCGGCAAGGACGTCCGCTCCAGCCATTGAAGTGCCCTGTTCTTGCCCTCACCGTGTGGATCTTTTGCTGTCCCGAGGGGTTGAATGACGAGCAGCAACTTTCATCGGGCCCGACAACAAAGACCGTTTTGGACATCTACTGCGTCGTGTTATGAGAACATGAGCGATTACAAGCTGCTGACGCTGGGATGCAATCCCACCGATATCGGAACGCACAGCCTGCGCAAGCGCAGCAGTGCCTACGCCCCCGGCCAGGTCGGTGGACCGCACCCGGTCTCAGTGTATCTGCGCATGGCGCAGAGCCCCGGCAAGGTAAAGGACCCGAACTTTCATTCCTCAGAGGGCGCCGCCCAGCTATGCGGTCGGATGCTAGCTGGTCTGCCGTTCGACTCGAAAGAGTCGGAGTGTTGCCGCCTCATTTCACGCCACAACTTCGCAGCACGCTGAACTGCAACGCAATTGTTTGCAGGTTCTCGAGCTACCCGCGTGGCGTGCAAGCATCATTTCACTTTCTGCTGGCATCGATCATCCATGACGAGCAATACCTTCGAAGCTGAGCGCAGACCACCCAATTTTCAAGGCTCGGGTGTTCTCGGCCAACCTGTTTCTGCCCCAATTGCGTGGGGCAACCGTGTTGGCAATTGGTGCTTCCCCAGTTTGTGATCTGAGCGCCACAGGCAACCCACAGCATCTGGCAATAGCCAGACAGGTGAACGAGCGGAGTCACAAAGTCAATGGCGTGGGCGAGAAGCTTGACGAGCTGACGTCCAGAATCAAGACCTCGCATTGTGGCCAAGCAGTTGTCGATCAAGTTCGACAAAAGTTCGTCATTGATGGCGTTGCGTCTGTGGCTCTCCGTGATGTTGACTCAAAAATTGCTGGGCCAGGAGGTGAGCTTGAACTGGAAGTGTCTATTCTGTTGCGATTTCCCTGACTGACCACTCTAGTACAAACCTAACCTGCAGGCTGCTGCTGCTCCTCGCCACGCGGCGGTGCAGGGAATGCGACCTTTGCCAACAACCACTAGCTACCCCGATCGTTCACTAACGCTAAATGGGGTTGAAGTTGGAGAGTGAAAAAGCATGATGCATACGGAGACACAGGGTCCATAACACTACCCCCAATGCTTGACACACTCCAAACGGGCGTAGATCGCTGGCCGCTGCGTCGTCGCTCGCCGCGCCGCGGGTACTCACACGTGGCGCTCCATATGAGCTGCTTAGACCTCGACGCGTCACTTGCTTGGCGTCCGCATCAGTTGCTGAAGAGGGAGGTCTGCCACAGTGCCAGCGCCCCGGAGCCATGTTGCCGCCGGCTGTCGCTGTCGCTTCACCAGAGTGGACGACGAGAGGACAAGCCTCGCTCCAGACCTCCACAGGCGGCCTGGACCCGCCGCTCGCTCAGTGCTTCGGCGGTGTCAGTGCAAAGCACTCGCGTCAAACATCTCGGCACACTGGCACGCCCCCCACTCACTGTCGGTCTTGCCACCTGCCGCAACACGCTTGTCGCCGCCGAAAGATTCGCGCCTCGCACTGAACCTCGTCATTCTGTCCCGGTCGTTGGCGCCTTCTCGATCGGCTCGTCTTCAGCGTCATGACCGTTTGCGCCGCGCTGTTGACGAACGCGAACACGATGGGCGTGTCCACCTCCTGCGCGAAGTCCACGGCCACCTGGATGCTGGTCGCGCGCTGCTCGGGGGTGACCCACGTGAGGCGCATCGACGTCGGCTCGTCCATGATGTAAGCATCAATGTCGCGCCGGCCCGCTTCGAGGTACACGTACGACTTGATGTTATCTCAGTTGTCGCGCGCTGCGATCGAGTTGCTCCACGGCCTGCCGTAGTCGTACAGGCGGTAGCCGCCCGACTCGGTGCCGTTTATGGCGAACGTGCCGATGGCGAAGATGGCACCGTAGTCGTTCGTGCGATTCTGCCACTTGGGGATGGCGCACGCAAACGAGATCGTGTAGTAGCCGGCCGTCTCGGCGTGTAGCTCGCCGGACAACGTGTACGACTCGCCGGCGGGTAGCGCCGATACGCTCGAGAAGTAGACGACCTCGTCCGCCAGTTAGCGTCGACGCCGTCGCTGCGGGTCAGGCCCGGGTTCCCGTCGGCCGTCCGCAGATGTGTGGACGGGATGATGGCGCCCTACTGGTCCACGCCGAGCGTGTATGGGGCCTCGTCGCCGATGTGGACCCGCAGCGCGTCCGGAGTCGAGACCAAGCGCTCCGGGATGCCGTACGCGCGCTCAGCGAAGTTGGTACCATGCGTGTACTGCACGTCGTTGCGGCCGATGACGGCGAACATGCGGTTACCCGAGATGGCAGCGTCTTGATGTAGCACGCCGGACTTGACGGCGACGTCGTACGACAGCGCCAGCGCTCACTGATCGAGCTGAAGTGGCTGAAAATGTGAGCAGTCGGTCGCACGAGCGTTGACGCTCGTTCAAATGCCGTAAGGTCGACAACCAGAAACTTGCCGCGTTTGTACCCGTTTTCATTTGTGCAAAACACCGTAACTATTTACTTTACAATAATTGAACTACTGTACAATGCCGAATAGCCCATGCTCTCTTCTATTTTTGGTAATTTTGTTGTTATTGTTATATTTGTGCATTCATTCAAGAAAAACAAGCCGAAAGAATAGCCCCAAACAAAACTACGATATACGAAAATGGTGCCCAACCAGTTTTGTGCCGCGATTTATCTTGATGAAACTAATAAGGTCTCCATGTTTGAGCCTTTTAGCACAACAGTTGTTTGTGAGAAGGGTTATGTGTTGCATTTGTACCAATAATAATCATGATTGGTTACATGAACGATCTTTAATTGGATGAAATGTAGCGGCACGAAGCTGGTTGGCAGCACGTTTCTGGTTGTCGACCTAACCGTACATGTATTTTCGCCTGACTTTGCTCGTTAATTTAGCGATTTGTTGAAATGAAAATCATTCTGATCCTAAAAGAACAGAACTTATTTCTCGATTCACACCAAAAGCACTGCTTTAGAGTCTCCAAACTTGCGGGATAAACATATTATCATAATATTGGAGTTCCAGCTGGTTACATTTTATGTTTGAAAGCGCCAGCCTCAGTCCAAAGTCCGCGCGTTACCCTACCAAGTACAATCTACAGTATTCAGGGAAAGAAGTACGTATCGCAAGGTATTCTGCTTCACAGCCGCACCGGATTGATGTGGCTATTATATCACACGAAGCCTCCGTTACGGTAAAGTTTCGTACAGAACATCGTTCGATAACACCGTTCACAGCGCGTTACACTATTTAATTAAAACAATCAGAAAAGCACAGTAACCTTGCTTGCTTTGGTCCGCAATGCTGGGCGTGCTGGCTATCCCAGTTTAGCAAAGCCCTCATGCCTTACGAATTACGAATTATAAGCTTCAAAGAGCTCTGCTCCATTTCACAGCAAAATTTGCCGGTTTTACCTGAAATGTAGCCAAATCACCAGCCGCTTTATTATATTCTACGGAAGGCGAGATAAACCAGTCCATTTTCTTTAATTTTTGGAAGGATAACATATCAGTCGTAATTCGCTGCCTTTCATAAAAACGGTCATTTGAATCAGTACCCTTCTACTTTTCCTCTTGAATCATTACAACCTACTGAACGAGTTGGCAACCGTGCGGAGCACGAAATAACTAAAACCGTTCAGTCCGCGGCTTTGTTCCCCTTTCCACCTCGTTGGATACCTTACCCTAGTGCTCAGGAACGTTCTCCACGGGGTCCGATTGGCTGAAACTCTGGCAGATGGACAGCGGGGTAGGTCCTCCACGACAAAGCGCGGCGGGAGAGAGGCGGAAAGTCCACGCACAACGCCACGACCCTCGCGTGTGTGCGTCGCCCATCCTACCGCTCCCTCCTCCCCCTTTTGCCCTTGGCCGGAAGAGGAGGGCGACACACTGGCTTGGCCGCATTCCCTCTTTTTCCCGCACAAAGAGAAGAGACTTCGACCACCCTCCTTTCCCCCGAAGTACCAACCGACCAAGACACGATGAAGGTCAGCGCGTTGCTCGCGATGACGGCGGCGGTGCTCGTGACGTTCCCTGGCGCGCGCGGCGAGTCGGGCAGCGGCCAGCCGGGCTACTGCGACGACGACGACGACTGTAACGAGGACACGTCGGGCTACGTGTGCGTGAGTGTGCAGACGACGCGCGAGGGCATTGAGGACGTCAAGCAGTGCCTGCCCTACAACCAGACGGGCGATGTGTGCTCGGGCGTCTCGCCCGGCCTGTGCCCTAGCTTCTCGACGTGGGACACGGCCTTCCAGTCGATCAGCGCCGTGTGCGCTTACTTCGTGCCGGACAGCGGCACCAACTGTCTGACGTCGTCGTTCTCGGGCAGTGACACGGACGGCTACGTCGAGTGCCTCGACGTGACGGAGGGCTCGGGCTCGAGCGCGGAGTCGGTCGGTGTGCTTTACGGTTGCGTCGACTTCGACGGCTCGAACCTGCTCTTTGAGGAGGACTCGGACTCGTGGACGCTCGCGAACGAACTCAACATGTCGGGCGTTGTGAACTCGGGCTGCATGAACCCCACGGATAACGACGTCGTGTGCTCGGGCCGCGGCACGTGCGCGCCGACGTCGGCCAACTCGCTGTCGTACTTCTGCGAGTGCAACGTCGGCTACAACGGCACGTACTGCCAGAAGGTCGTCTCGAACGCGTGCACCACGGAGGCGCAGTGCGCCGCTGGTACGTGCAACCTGACCACCAAGCAGTGCGAGTGTGAGGAGGGCACCACGGGCGACCAATGCGCGTACTGCGACCCTACGTCGTCGAAGGCTTGCAACGGCCACGGCACGTGCGTTGCGGGCTCGTCGTCGGAATCGGCCGCTGGGACTGTGACCGCCGCTGGCTCGGGCTCGGATGCCACCTCCACTTCGGAGGCGACGGTCGGCTCGGAATCTGGCTCGAGCGCCTCGGGCAACGTGTGCGACTGCGAGAGCGGCTGGGCCGGCGACCAGTGCACGCGCGAGGTCGCCTCGAGCTCGGACAGCGACAGCTCGAAGAAGACGTCGTCGTCGTCGTCGAGCACGGCTGGCTCGAACAGCGCGGCCAGCGTGGTGGCTTCGTTTGCGGTGCTCGCCGCCTCGGCCTTCGTCGCGGCGCTCAACTAGACGGAACACGGCAAGGACGAAGGAGTTTTTCGCCCGAGCGTCTGAGTTTTGACCGGTCCCGGCCGTTGCATGCATACAGTGTTTCTCTTCCTTAAACGAGTTGCATTTTTGCGCTATATTCTCATCGCGAAGGCTTTATTGCCGTTGGATCTTTTGAGCGTTGGTGGCTGCCTGGTGTTGCATTCAGCTCGAGATCTCAGGAGGGGAACGACGCGGGAACTGTCGCACGCGATTGCCCCGGCACCTCTCCACCCAAGTGTCGCATCCGCCGTGATCATGCTGGTCGAACGCCACCATGCAGCGATAATCGACCCCCTCACCAACTCCGGTAATACACTGTACAGTAAAGTGAATAACAGCACTCGCTTCCGTCAAAGTGCGCCCATGGAGCCGCGCATCTCCGCCGAGAGCAACCCATTTCACTCGCTTCTCCCGCCCCCCACTCAACCTTATTCAACTCGACCGCCGCTTCTTTTTGTCTTTTTTGCCCACTTGCCGACGCCTCGGCAAAAAATCCATCCGGCGCGAAGAAAACAAGACAGAAAAGGTTTCTGAAAATAACGTGGACCACACCTTTTTCTCCTCTAGATTTTATCAAATTACAAAGGATACGCCAAATTGTTGAGTACCCGATCCAGCGGGGTATAGAATATGCAAGGTTCTTTCCTTACGACGTGATGCGCGAACACCTTATACAAAACATCATCGATCAGCGCTTCCTCCCTTCTTCCTCCGCGTTCTTCTTCCTCGTCTTGGTCGGTCGCCCGCCGTCTCTTGGGTGCAGAATAGAAATCGCCGCGTAGACAACAGCGATACAGCGAGGGGATACACAGACAGAGACGCGGGACAACATGAGCCGCATGAGCAGCCGGATGAGCTCGAGCTCGCGCATGTCCATGCAGAGCGACCGCTCGGGCGGCCGAGCGGCGCCGACGGCGCTGCCCAACGACGCGGTGCTGTACCTGAGCATCCAGACGGCGCGCGATCTCAAGCGCAAGCAGAAGATCGGCGTGCAGGACCCGTACTGCGCCGTGTACATCGTGTCCAAGGGCAAGCAGGAGGAGGACCCGTCCTTCAAGACGTCCACGCACGAGGACGGCGGCCAGTCGCCCGTCTGGAACGAAAAGGGCACCATCGTCATCTCGGATGTCGCCTCCGACGTGCTGCGCATCAAGGTCATGAACGAGAACCTGATCGGAAGGTGAGTGGGCGGGCTGCCGATCGCCGACCGACGGACGCATTGAACTCACTTGTCCTGCGCTCGTCCACAGTAACTTGATCGGCGACGTCGCCATCGCGCTGCGGGATCTGCCGCGCGGGCGGTCCATTGAGAAGGAGTTCGCGCTGACGCCCCAGGGGTTCCTCAAGATGGGGCTCTACCTGTCGCTTGGCCGCGGTAAGCCAGTGCTAGCTGTCGTCCAGTTCGTGTATACATCTCGCACTGACCGTTCAAATGTGTGCAGAGAACCCGACCGCGCAGCCCCGCGTCCAGAACGGCTTCTACCCGTTGCACTTCATCGCGGGCAAGTCGAAGCTCTACGTTGGTCTCATCTCGGGCGACAAGCTCCGCAGCGTGCAGGCGATCGGCAAGCAGGACCCGTACTGCGAAGTGTACCTGAGCCGATCGCGTCATGCCTCCAGCAGCGATCTCATCTACACCTCCAAGACGCACGATAACGGAGGTACTGTGAGGGGCAATGCGTTTATCCCTATCGAATACGCCTGGTGCACTAACCACCGGTGATGTCGCGCGTGTGCAGGCAAGAACCCGAGATGGATGGAGGGTATTTCCTTCCCGGTACCGTGCATCGAGCACGACTACCTTATCATCCGCGTCATAGACGCCAACTTCATGAAGGAGTACGTTTTTGCATTTCTTATCGCGCAGCGCTGTGCAATGCTTTGGTTGACGATGCTAACGTTCATCGTCATGGTATCGACATTGCAGTGTGCTGATCGGCGAGATGACCCTCAAGATCGAGCTGCTGGTGGGGCGTCAGTTCGACGACCAGCACTACCCGATCGAGGCCGACGGCACCATCGTGGGCCAGATCCGGCTGCAGCTCGCGCTCTTCAACGACCAAGTGCTCGACGACTTGGACGAGTCGCTCCACGGTGACGTCGACAGCTGCACGTGCGCGGTGGCGAAGCATCTGAGCATTCGCGCGACCAAGGTCGGCGACGTCCTCATCAACGGCATCTCGCCCAACGGAGTGCAGTACCTGGAGGCGGGCACGGTTGTGCACACTGGCTGCGAGCTCGCCGGCGACTACGTCATGGACAAGGACTACCTCGAGGAGCAAGAGTACGCCGGCAACGGCGAGTTCCGCGGGTACCTCGACCGCGTCGAGAGCGAGTCGTACGACGAGTCCGACTACGAAGGCGACGAGCTTTAGGCGCTGGGGAATTTTGATTGATGACAGGACAAGTAGGAGCCACCGAAGACGTCAAACGACAGTTGATAGAGCAGGCATCGAGGACTTGATAGAGGTGCAACTCGATTTAGGAGAAAAGCGTACCTTGAGGGGTTTAGTGTTAAAAAAGTGTACCCACATTGAGTTTTGAAATACTGTACCGTAAAACCGAACATGTATCCGACAGCAATGTGCCGAAAGGGGTAGGGTGTGTGGTTTCTCTCATTCGAAATATTACCAGCAGCGGCAAAAATTGGTAAAATATTTCTTGGCGCCATTTTTCGTCTGCATGTTGGT